>PVLC010010172.1:13013-51465 GCA_004027655.1 Graphiurus murinus | reverse complement strand
AAAAAAAAAAAAAAAAAAACTTAAAAAAAAAAAAAAAAGCAAATTGCAAAGGTTACATTTAGCAACAGGCAACAAATAAGATAAAATCTATTTTTAAGAGCATCAAAAATATTACACACCTAAAAACTAATAAAACATTGGTAAACTTATAGGAAAATTATAAAACTTTGGATGATATTAAATAGGACTTAAAAAGGACAAATACTAATACTATAAGGATTATTCTTTCTAAATTGATTTATACATCCAATATAATTCAAAATGGAATCTAAATACACACAGGTGTGTGTCTGAGTGAATGAGTATGCATGTGCTTTGGAATTCATCTGTCCCTCATGGGTTGTCTTCAATGTGGCAATGTAGTACTTTAGAGGAATCTTTAGGAAATCAGGTTCAACAGGAGGTTCTTGGGTCACTGGGTGGAGGATATGACCTCAGAAGGGAATGCTGGTCTCCTGGAGTGCGTTCTAAGGAGAGGAGGTAGCTTTAAAAGCTGTAACCTAGCTGGGCATTGGTGGTGTGTGCCTGTTATCTTAGTATTTGGGAGACTGAGACAGAAGGATCACAAGTTTGAAACTAGCCTCAGCAACTTGGTGAGACTTTCAGCAACCTAGTGAGACCTGTTTCAAAACCCAAAATAAAACAGGGCTGGGGGAGTAACTCAGAGGTACAATGCCCCTGAGTTCAATTCCAGTACCAAATGAATGAATGAATGCCCGGCTTCCTGTTTGGCAATGTCATTGTTTTTTCACACCTCCCAAACAGTGAGCAGTGTAAAGTTTACAAAGTTAGCTTGCTTCAGGTTTTTCGTTGTTGTGATACAAAATGGACTAATTCAATTTATGTGTAAAACTTGACAAGTTGATCCTAAAATTTATATAAAAGAGCAAATGGCCAAAAAATAGCCAACTCACTCTTCAAGAAAAATAAGGATAGAGGACTTTTCCTACCAGTTATAAAGACTTCTATTAAAGCTCTGGGAATTACAGAAGTGGACTAGAACAGAATCCAGGAGCACAATCCAGACCTACACATGCACAGATGCTTGATCCATGACGCAGGCAGCCTTGATGACCAATGCAGAAAGGATAAACATTTTAATAAGAGACACTGGGACAAGAAGGTGCTCATACTGGAAAAAAATTAAGTTACCCTACCTTAAGTAAAAAATCAATTCCTGATGGATTACACCTAACCATGGAAGTCACAACTATAAAGTCTTACAATACAAGGAGTTATCTTTATGACCTTAGGGTAAGATAGTTCTTCTAGAATAAGAAAAAAAGCACTAAGCATAAAACATTACACTTTTGATTATTTTAACATCAAGATCTTCTGTTTACTAAGAGACACCATGAGGAGAGAAAGAAGGCAGCCGGCAGTCCTGGAGCCCTGGCCCCGCCACCCCTCAGCTGCATAGTCCTAGAAAAACCCAGCCTCTCAGAATCTCAGTTGAAATATTTGCAGCGCCATTTTGCAGATGAAAGATAATGTATAGCGCCATGTAGCCGGGAGTCGGCACTCAATAAGTACCTTCATTTTGAGGAAGCTGCGAGTCTCCTTCTTCCTACGGTGTCATGGGAGCACAGGAGTCCACCAGCAGTTGCCTTCCAGCCTGGCGAGGCTCCATTTGTTCTCCCTCCATTGGCTGTGTTCCCACTGCTGGAGGAACAGCCGGCTCTAGTTAAGAGAGGGCTGAGGCCTCTTCCAGCAGTCCTCTGTGCCCACGAGCAGCTGTAATGGGCAGCTGTTTGGCTAATGGGCTTGCCCTGCCAGAGGCCATGTGCACGGCACAGTGAAGAGGTAACACACACGGCAACATAACCAACCATCACACCAGTGTTTTATGTGAGATGAGCATTTCTCAGAGATGAAAATGAAAATGAAGGGCTTTTTAAAACCAGGACTATGAAGAATTGTGCTACGGTGTCTCGAATCCTCAAGAGTAATCATAGTAATGATAGTTTTCCTGGAGGCTGAGAACCAGTTCCAAACTATTTGCAATGATTTGGCTTCACATCCCTGTGACTCCTCATAAATTAGATTCAGACTCTTTACATGTGTTGAGGGTGCTGAGGTTAATGATGATTATGAATATTCATAGTAGTCATGATACCCTGGATCTTGTATCTGCCACAGAAATCGATGGAAAATATGAGTGGATTCCCAAGGTTAAAAACAGCAACCCACTTTTCAGTAGGAATTCAATTCCATACCTGTTGTTCAAATCCCGTGTTTAAAAATCTCTATAAGACTTCAACAGTTGTCTTTGAATATACGACTGCCTAGCTGTTTTATTATGCAAGACATAAATATAGTTCTCGTTCAGGTATTTTTATGAAGATAATTCTAGCATATACATTTGTATCACAAAGATAGTTTGCCTCCGTTCAAAATAGACTTTACCATCTGGATGGTAAGAATCTGAAAATCATGAGAAATAGGAAGAGAGTTGAAAGAACCGGGATCTCATTCTGGAGAAGTATTGGGTATAGAAGAGCCTTGTGCAAAATGCTTTAAGGTCTGTCAGGTTTAAGGGAGACTGGCTTTGGTCTGAAGTTCCCCAGGAGGCAGAGCCAGGATCTTCACTTAGGAACTGGATGTTTCCTAATATTAGGGAACACTGAGGATGGGTGAATAGTCTGTGGAGAGGGGAGAGTCCTGTTGGGAAATAAATTTAAGCAGAGGCCAATGATGACCTGTGGTCAAGAGAGTGACAGGAGGGTAGTTATGGGGACTCTTGCAGCCCGCTAGTCAAGGAGTCAGAGGTGACACATGAACTGTAGAGAGAGGCATGGGAGCAACAGTACACGCAAGGCTCATCTGAATTGTCCCACATGTCATGGTACATGACATGACATGCAAAACTTCTCTTCCTCAGTTTCCCTCTGTAAAGTGAAGATAAAAATTGTGAGGATTAAATGTATGGATGCAGGGAAGGCTCGCAGAATAGCGCGTGATGCAAAGCCCCTGCTGAGTCAGTGTCAGTAGTCACGGGTGTTCATATCAGCAGTCTTACTCTTTTCACAGGACATCAAGACCTGTATGTACACAGATACTTTTTTCAGGAGTCAAAAGCCCTACAAAAATCAAGAGTCTTTGGACTTGAGGGCAAATGCGAACATTCATGTGCGAAACGTTAAACGACTGTTTGCTCTTGGAAGCTGCGTTCTAACCCACACAGGACAATGAAGAGCGCAAGCTGATAAAGTTGAGGATGCCCGGGAGGTGGTACCTGTTGTTCGTTTGCTCTCTGCTGCTGTCTGTGGTGCCTTTCACAGGCTTGGATGTCCGTCCTGTGATTACTTCTTCTACCTAAAATAAAAACACAACACAGGCCAAGTCGTGTGTTACTCCCTGATACACCTTTAGAAATATACATTCTATGTTAATAAAAAAAAGATATTAAAGCCTTTTAACTTTTTCTCTACATATTCCATGAAAGTCAAGCTTTAATCCCCTATACATGATGTAGAAAAGATTGCATCACAAATTGTATCTGTTCAAGATAGCTTGGCAAAACCACAAGTTGTCCAACTATGGGGTGAGTTAATTTATTTCACAGATATCATCTGAGAAGCAACAACACATCACCACTCTGAGGGGGTGTCGGGGGTAGAGATGTGCCCGGGGCACTGTCCATGAAGTTCATCCAGTAAAGGTGCCACCACGGGAATTGCTCTGAGCTGGAAGCTTCAATCCCCATTGTCCCAGCACACCAGACATGGTTCCTTCCTCTATAAAATCATTATGCCAGCTGGGCGTGGTGGCGCACGCTTGTAATCCTAGTACTTGGGAGGCTGAGACTGGAGGATCTGGGTTTGTGGCCAGCCTCAGCTACTTAGTGAGGCCCTCCACAACTTAATGAAACACTGTTTCAAAATAAAGAATAAAAAATAGGGCTGGGGGTGTAGCTTGGAGGTAGATTGCCCCTGGGTTCAATCCTCAGTACCACTAAAATACATACATACATACAAAATGAGGGAATCAGGTTGTGATCTCAAAGTTCTCTTCTTCGACTGAAAATATATCTACTGCTTCTGTCCAACTAAGTTCAGGGCCGAGTTCAGGTTGAGGTCTCAATAAAGCAAGCTGGTTTGTTCCATACAGCCAACAGATTATTCCAGCCCCAGCATGGTCCCTCAAGAAGCTCAACAGATACGAGAGCAAGGAGGGAGAAGAGAACCCACCGCTACTTATCCGACCCCCAACTGCATGCTAGGTACACACCTACCAACATTAGGGATGTGGCATGTTTTATTTACACACACACACACACACACACACACACACACACACACACACACACACACACACACACACCCCTGCTGACCTCCCAGCAACATTCTCTAAGTCAGGGAGTGCTGCTGGGCGCCCTTTGTTCTCACAGAGAGTGACCTGGAGTGGAACTCATTTCTCCTCCGTCCACCCTCACCCCCTCCTTCTCTGCAGGGGAACGACTCACTCACTGACCGCGACTCCCTGGCAGGCAGGGTTAATGCTGCCAAGGATGAGCCATCTGCCGTCCTTTCTCCACTCTGCCTGAGTCTTGGGGTCAGAGCTGTGGTCCAGGTCCGTGCCACTGACTAAGGAAGGGCTTTGGCCTGGACTGAGGGTCTCTCTCACCACGCTGGCTTCATCTCCTGCTTCAGTAAGCGTCTATTTGTGGGGAGGGACTTAGTAGCCCTAGTGTTATCTTTTTTAGCTTGACTATTTTTTTCGGTCTTTTTGGCACTGGGTATCGAACCTAGGGCGTTGCGCTTGCAGAGCGAGCGCTTTACCACTGAGCTACATCCCCCCAGTGTCGTCTTAACCCTAAGCCTGTCATCACCGAGCACGAAATCATGTAAATACATAGGATGGATTTGTTTCTCATTTGACTAGGGATTTTTGGTTATATGCGCCACTAGTCAATTATCACAGGCCCTTCAATAAATGAATGACGGATGAGTGAATGAAGGAACGAATCCCGGTCTGAGAGACTAGCCTCAAATGTGGGGAGCGAGGGCTTTCGTGGACCTCCACCCCAAGATGGCAGGCCTTCTCCTGTGTCCCCCTCCTGTGGTGGCCAAGAATCACAATTTTACATAGTGTAGTTGTATAATTTCTATCGTCATTAATAAAAATGCAACATGTGTTCCCTACCAGGGGATCATGAACATAAATAGGTCTTTTTTTCCCCCTAGGCCTCCTGGGAGGGCCTCCATGTGAGGCAGAAAGGCAAGTCTGCTTCACCTACTGAAAGCTTCACCTTTAATAGAGGCCTTGAATACCAGCCTGGGGACGAGTAATACCCACATGCTTCCCAAATGGTGTGATGGCCAGATTTTGATGAGATTCCAGAAGAGAAAAAAACCATGAAAAGACATGAAATTTCAAGGCTGGAAGAGTCTGTACCAGAAAGACTTTCAAAGAGGTCCAGTCTGTATTAGAAAGCTCTTAGGAGAACGCTGCTGAGGAATCAGGGACCCAAGCCAGCTGAACCACTTTCACCAAACAATACCAGAAGCAGGTGACGGGTGGGAGGGGGAAGGCCACCCAACACAGCAGGTGTTGATTAGCAAACAGGAGGGGGTTCGGAGTAGGCTAGTTCTAAAATGTTTCATTTGCTGTTTTAAAATAACTTGATGTCATAATTTTATCATTTTCCATTGTTTTTTGCTTGTCAGTGATTTTGGGGGGATGTTAAGCTGGCGGTATATGAAGATTCACACTATTTCAATATGAAAAGATCTAGTTTTCTTTCATTTCTTTAAATTAGTGTGATGAATATAAGTATTTCCTTATATCCTGACCTACCCTTAAGCAATTTGAAACACTTTTCTGTTGCTATTTATTTCATTTATAGCTTACTGAACTATTTTAATGTCATTTGTAATCCCAGTACTTGGGAGGCTGAGACAGGAGGATCACAGGTTCACAGCCAGCCTCAGCTACTTAGTGAGACCCTCTGCAACTTAGTGAGACTCTTGTTTCAAAATAAAGAATAAAAAATAGGGCTGGGGGTGGAGCTTGGAGGTAGAATGCCCCTGGGTTCAATCCCCAGTACCGCCAAAAAAATAATAGTAACAGAATTAAGGACCAGTACTGTCCCCCCAAAAAACAGAATTAAGGAGGAAGACTACAATAAAAAGTCCCCTTAGTTTTGGGGAGGAGAGGCTGGCCACTGGGGTTGCATAACAGGAACAGGAACCTAGTCCTGAGTGTCCTAGAGAGTTGTGTCTGCATGTTCCCTGTGGAGAAGTACTGAAGCCCAGCAAATGTTTGCTGAGAAAGCTCTGCAATTCCACTTTACTCCAACACTCCAAGATATTCCAGTATTTCTGATGGAGATGCTCTGTGCTATCCCACACAAGATGTGATCAGTGTGACTGAGAAACTGAGTTTGCAGTCTTACTGCATTTTCAATTCTATTTATCTAGCCAGAAAGCAAGAAACATGATCACTAAATATATGTCGGACGGTCATGTGATGGGCTCCCCAAATTCTTCTTCAGGGCTAAAAGACATCATCAAGTCTGCTCCCCTCAGTCATCTGTGGTCCTAGGCCAGGGGGGCTTTTCAATTTTGGAACTCTTCTCCCTCCTCAGCACACCTTGGACCTGGAACACTCCTGTGAGGGTGAGAACCCAGGAGCCTACAATCCAGCGTCTCGGATCCATGAGGGGTCTGAAGGCTGCTGCCCGGGGCCCATGTCAGCCTCAGAGCTCACGGAGGGGTCCTCTCAGGCAGATGTTGGGTCTGCAATGCTGTTCAGCTTCTGTTTTTTCCATTTCTGGCATCTTCCCTTCATTTCCAGGGTTTGATCTTTGGGCACTCTGCAATAGTTTACAGGCTCATTTTCATCTCGGAATCTGTGTCCTGGGGCGCAGTGGCAGCTTTTTAAAAAATTTTTTTAACATTTTAATTACTTTAAATGAGGTCAATGCTAGTTAAAATTAATTAAAATATCAGCTTTTGGAGAAAAAAAAGAACACTTGAACCCAAAGTACAAGTTTTATATTGATTCACATTGTAAATGCACTAACAAAAATGGGAGCATGTGCATAATTAGAGTCTTAAAACACCCCATTTCTAACACTGTTATTTGTCACATAATAAGCACAGACAAAGATTCTCTGTGTTTATGGAGATGCAAATAGAGACACAAATTTGGAACTTTTCTTCACAGGGAATTTGCTGTGCACCAGAATCTAAATGTGTTTCTTATTTTTGAAAGATATTTTCAGCACATTTAGTTCCAAAGATTCTTTGAAGTTTAAAAGTTACAGGGAACTAAAGAATCAGCAGTAAGAAAACTATGAACTTTGACATTCACATTGACCCTGATAGTCACCATAACACCAACTTTCATATTAACCACAGGTAAACTCTTCTGAAGGATCTAATTTGCCCGAGGGGAGGAGGACGGGTTTGGAAATCCTGACTTGTGGTTTCCCACTGCCCTGCAGGCCTGAACTGCTCTAGGAAGTGGGGCTGGTTAACATCAAACACAGTCTTATTCATTTGTGCTAAGTACATTTAGTAATGACTAATGGAAAAGCTGTAAGAGCCAAAACATGTTCAATAAATTAGATAATGTGAGTCTCCTGGTTTCCGGAACCCACAGGGAGAAATGGAATCAACTAGTCGAAAATTCAATTGTGGGATCCTCACAAAGGTGTACATTAACATTTTAATGATGTTGCATCATTTTAATTCAAAGAGTAGTGCAATGGGAAGTTGGGAGTGAACATGGAGGTAGTGGTAGAGCTTCTGTACAGAACAGAGGAGCCCTTCTAAAGCTTTTCTGACAGCTGACTGTCCAGCCTTTGCTTACACAGTACCTTGGGCTGGGGGCTAATTATCTCCTGCGGCAGAAGTCTACACTTAGATGATCATAGTTGTTTTCATAAAATGTACACAACAGCTGCTTTAGCCACTACAAAAGTTCCTCATACTAAGAAATATCAACTGTGTGAGCTATGTAGCAGATGCAAAGGAAAGACTTAGCTCTTAATCCTTCTTCTTTAGTGAGCCATAGAAATTGCCAATTTTTGACTCTCGAAACAGTGATTTCATATGGTTCAACTTAAGAGTTATATGAATTTAAGTAAAAACGAGCAAAAATCACTCCATGATTAAGTGAGGACTTGTTACTTGTAAATTAAAAGAATGAATGAACAAGGAAATGGAATAGAATCAGAAGTATTTGCTGAAAAAGAAAATATAAACCAATTCACTATTTTAAATCTTTCCTATGAATTTAGCCTGGTTTTTAAATAACAATGTCTATGAAAATCATAATAAATGTCCTTTTCTATTGGAGATTTCACAGTTTCAACTATTAACTCCATTAAATCTGCTCAAAAAATATTTCCTGGGAATCTATCATGTGCCACACATAGGGCTAAGGGGTAGACATGGAATGATTACAAAATAATCATTGACCATCTCATGCAGGACAAAGATATATAAACAATTCGAATACACCAAAGGACATACAACTTACAGAGGTATGCCTACAGTTCGAAGCCCAAGGGAGGGGCACCGAATGGGTGGGATGGGGAACAGGGTCAAAGGAGGCTTCATCGAGGGTTTCCTGGAAGACATAGGATAAGAATTTTAAAGACTAAGTAGGAATTTTTCAGAAGATGAGGGTAGAGAATGGAAAAGATGAAGAATATTCCAGGACAAAAATAAATCAAGGAAGGAAGGAAGGAAGGAAGGAAGGAAGGAAGGAAGGAAGGAAGGAAGGAAGGAAGGAAGGAAGGACAAAGACAGGAAAGTAAACGAGCACACAAACTAGGATAGAATATTAGGCAGATAGCTAGAGATAAGGCTGGAGCCCTAAGCCAAAGTCAGACATGGGGATTTGTCTCAAGGTGCTTGGAACTGTTCCATGAGGTGATGGGACCTTTGCAGTACTTTCTTTCCTCAGTGGCATGGGTGCTCATCTCAGCACAAGAGGTAAGATTTTAAGCACTTTCTCCTCCTTAGGCAAGGTATGTGATGTTAACAGTGGCATGAAAGCTTGGAAAAAAGTGTCCTCTTTCCTCGCTGGATAAAAATATATTTTTCTTTCTTTTTCTATTATTATAATCAAGTTTCTGCCTCCACCCAACCCCACTCTTAAAATATTAAGGATGTACAATCCTGTTGCGAAACTGGCTAAATGTGAAGGATGGCCATCAAACTGCTGCTAAGAATACTCACATTTGCATGGTTGGCTAATTCTGCTGTTCCGTTGGGCTTCAGTGTGCCAACAGACTGCAAACGATGTCCTCATTTCCCTAGATGACCACCATCTCCCATGAGTAACGTTTGGACTCTGCATTCTAGATCACTTAGTGCATATACATCCTTCAAAAGGAGTCATTGGCATGGCATACAATTTGTTCTCCACAATTGTGACAGCATGGAAGATTATGAAAGTTATGTGGGTATTTCCTTTAAAATAATTGGATATTTGGCTCAGAACTTAGCAGTATCTGCATGAGGCTATGACATGGTGTCGTAACTCACAACACACATACTGAGCCTGTGTGCCCTCATATCTAGTTCCTGCTCAGTCTATTCATTCCTGGATTTGCTCTAGGAGGTGGGATGCTATGGCAAACCAAAATAACATGGTTACTTGATTGATGGAATATTTTACATTGTCATTCAAAATTATACATTTTTAGCTATATAGATATGAGACTAATAACTATATAATATTTAATTTTATGTGTATATTATTCTGTAATGGACAGGTTTTGGATATTTAGATTGTTTCTAACTCCTCATAATTATACTGTGGTATCTGTCTATTTACATAAATTTGTATCATTTATCTAACTTCTTTGGAAAGAGTCCAAACTTAGAATTATTAAGTCATAATTTGTATTTTAAAACTTGATATATGTTGACAATTTTATTTGCAAAAAGATAAAATTATTTCCTAGTTCCTCTAGCAGTTTATGAGAGTACTATTTTATTGTACTTTCACTAGCACTGAATTTTTAAAAATGTTTTTGATAGAAAATTGGCAGGAGTGTTTGCTTCTAGAAAGAGCAAGATGGTCGAGGAAACAAGGTGGAGGAGAGATTTGCTTTGCATTGTAAACTACTTAATACTTTCAAATTTTGTCTTGTAAATACATATTAGCTATGTAAAAGTAAGTAAGAAGCAGTGTAAAGTTTTATATGGTGATCAGATGAATAAATATAATATTTCTATTATAAAACATAGAGAAGCATTTCTTATGTCTGTTGTGTTTCTTTCATAATAATTTTCTGATTTTCTGTAAGGGTTTTAATGGGTTTCTGAAACATGTTTATGAACTTATGCATAATAGTATCTCTTTTTGGGTGTGTGTGTGTGTGTGTGTATATGTGTGTGTGTGTGTGTGTGTGTGTGTGTGTGTGTGTCTGGTGTGTGTTTGGCAGTGGTACATTTGAAAAAACTGTGTATTAACTTGTTTATTTGTTTATTGTTTACTTTACTCCCACTAAAATGTAAACTCCACAAGGACAAAGAATATCTATGTTGGGAACATTATAAACCCTCAACAATTATTGGTTGTATAAATGGAACAAGTAAATGAACATAAATATTTTACAGCTTTCATGTGTTAATCAAAACGATTGCTTTTCTTTGGTGTTTTCTGCCATTAGTTCATGCTTAGAAAATCCTTCTCCAGAGAATAAAAATAGATATTTACCTTTATTCTTTTAAAAACAGTACTCAATTATTAAGTACATATTAAATTTATCTTGGTGTATGATGTTCAATAAGATGACATTTCCCAAATATTCCCCAATTTTATTATAAAGTATATATTTAATTATCGTAAAATATAATTCATTTCCCCACTCAACTTGAGTCAAGTTGTTTGAATGCCTGCAACTTGCAACTAAACTAGACCTAGTTCTTGTTTCGAGGGGCTTATGGTTTAGGGAAAGAGAAAACAAGGTGTTATGGTTTGGATCAGGTGTTGAGGGCTTGGTGCCCAGTGCTCGGGGTGGGGGTTGGGGGAGTGACTGGGTCAGGAGGACTGTGAGCTCACCAGTGTATTCATTCGCAGATGGATTCCTACTTTGCTGGCATTATTGGGAGGTGTAGAAACTGTAGGAGGCGGGGGTCTACTTGGGGGGGAGGGGTCCTCGGTGAGCCCTTTCTCTCTGCTTCCAGGCTGCCTGGAGCTGAGCGGTTCTGGTCCACCACGCCCTCCCTGCCATAGCGTTCTGCCTCACTTCAGACTCACAGCAAAGGAACTGGCGACCAGGGACTGAAACCAGGAGCCAAAACAAATCTCTCCTCCTTTACGGTGTTTTTCTCAGGTATTTTGTCAAAGCAATAAATAGTTGGCTAACCCAGCAACCAACAAGCAGTTTCAGGAAAGAGTGGAAAGTGCTAACATAAGGAAGAAGAACAGAATCCTCCAGGAGCATCATGGACAAAAGAGCCCATCTTGGTGGCTCATGGGAGTTTCTCAGGGAGCATCATCTGAGCTGGAAAATGATTATCCAGGTGAAAAGGGGAAAAGCACCTCCCACGGAGAGAAAAATTTGCACAAAGGCTTGAAGGTGAGAGAGAATGGCAAGGTTCTGGAGCTGCTTTGAAGTGCTAACAGTGAAGATGGTTTACAACCCTTACACGTTCTGGACCATGCCTACAGCTCCAAGCTCGGTTCTTGCCATCTCTCCTTAAAATGTCTACAATCTAGACATGGAACAATGACTTCATCAAATAGTCTTAGTAACTAGAAGCGTAGCAATTTTTAATTAACTAGAAGTGGAAAACTCTGTAAGTTGTTTAGGACTTCTCATTTTAACAATTCACTTAATCTGTGAGGAATTTTAATTCTGGCTTCTCATACTTTCTTGTTTACTTATGTGTGTGTTTATTTGCGCATGATTGGGAAATGCCTCCAGGGAAATCCCAACCATCATGGGCTTCACTTCACTTAGCTCCTTGCTGTCGTAGGTCACAGTCCTGCCTGCTCTGTTTTCGCCTTCTGAAAGAGCAGCTGTTTGATTTGTACTTCCTCAGTTGTTTATAGCGTAGATCAAGTCCAGTGTCAGGCTTTTCAAAGTGGCCAGATGGCGCACTTGCCTTCATTTTTGAAGAATGTTTTCTGTGGACAGGGGTTGATAGTGTGTTGAGAGGTTTTATTTTTCATTGTTCAGCTTTTTATAGATGTTGTTCCATTGTTTCTAGAGAGAAGTCAACAATAATTTATACTTGTGTCACCTGAATTTAATGTGTCCTTTCACTGTGGCTGCTTTAAAAATATTGTCCTTATCTTTTGTTTCAATCTATGATTCTATTTGTTCTTTTTTTTTTTTTTTTTTTTCAGTACTGGGGATTGAACTCAGGGGCATCCTACCTCTGAGCTATACCCCCAGCCCTATTTTTTATTCTTTATTTTGAAACAGGGTCTCACTAAGTTGCAGAGTGCCTCACTAGGGATCTGAGGCTGGCCGCAAACCCGGGTCCTCCAGTTTCAGCCTCCCTAATGCTGGGATTACAAGCGTGTGCCACCACGCCCAGCTCTATTTGTTCTTATACAGCTTGGTGTTCTATGTTCATTGAATCACTATGCATTTGTATTTAAATAAACTTCAAGAAGTTTTAGTCATTATTTCTTTAAATGTTTCTCTTTCCTAATTTCCTGTCTTTTCTCTTTTAAGATTCTAGCCAGGTATATGCTCAAACACAAGAATCTGGGAATCACCCAGATAAAGCTAGTTAAGAACAAACAAACACTAGAATTCCAGGCCCCTACATACAGATTGATATTACCCCACCTGACACGGATGGTCTGTGCATTCTTTTTTTCTCTCTCTCTCTCCCTGCCTTCCTTACTTCCTTCTTCCCTTCCTCTCTTCTCCTCTCCTTCCCTCCCCTTCCCTCCCCTTTCCTCTCCTCTCTCTCTTATTTCTTATTTATTTATTTTTATTTTTATTTTTAGTACTGGTGATTAAACCTAGGGGCATTCTACCTCTCAGCTATACCCCTTTTCATTTTTTTTTTTTTTTTTTTTTTTTTTTTTTTTTTTGCGGTACTGGGGATTGAACTCAGGGGCATTCTACCTCCGAGCTACACCCCCAGACCTATTTTTTATTCTTTATTTTGAAACCGAGTCTCACTAAGTTGCGGAGTGCCTCACTAGTTCCCCTTTTCATTTTCAAACAGGATCTCATTAGGTTGTTGAGAATCTTGCTAAATTACTGAGGTTGGTCTCAAACCTGCAATCCTTTTATCCCAGCCTTCCAAGTACTGGGATTACAAGTATGTGCCATCATGCCCAGCTTGGTCTGAGCATTTCTAAATATTTTTCTCCCTCTGCTATTCAGATTAAATAATTTATGTTGAACTGTCTTCCAATTCATTGATTTTTTTTTTTTGCCATCTTCATTCCACTATTAGTTCTATTTAGTGAACTTGCTTATTTCAGACATTATATTTTTCAGTTATGGAATCTCCATTTTTAAAAAAGTCATCTATTTTCTAGTAATATTCCTGATATACTTATCCATCCTACAATTCCAAAATTGTAATCATCTTGTAGTCTGTTTCTGTTTTTCTTGACTGTGAAGTCAGAATCATTGTCCTATTTTTTCACATGCCTGTTAATTTTTTGTGTGCTTTGGACATTGCAGATTACACATTGCACAGACTTGATCCTCTCCTTTACCATGCAATTGTATTGACTTTTGTTTGCAACTAGTTTCTGTAGTACTTTATAAGTCACACATTTTTATTTGAATCTACCCATTTTCCCTGAAAATATTTATATCAAAGTGAAATGCGAATGTTTGGAGGCTATGAAGGAGAAAGTGTTTGTTCGCCCTACTCATCATCTTTCTATTTTCACGTTACATCTGAGTTTTATAAGTCATATAATTTTCTTTTATATCTTTACTATTTCTATAATAACTTTACAGAAATTTATGAAATTTTACTTAACATAATTATGGCTTTATATGAGACCATGCACTAGTTTAGTGTCTCAGCAGCAGAGGGCTCATAGGCGAGGGAGGTAATGGGGACTGAGAAAGGAGAATCCCTCGGGAGGTCTTCAGTTCAAGGCCACATGTGAAGAAGGTCTCAGAGCCTCCATTTAGAGGCCCTGGGGTATCTAAAGCAGTGGGTGTCTACCTTTCCCTCTGCATTCCTAAGAACCCAGCATAGGTGCCTGCACACAGTAGGGGCTCATTCACATTTCTGGGAATAGTGAATGAAAAAGTAACAACAGACTCAATAGAAAAGACTGGGGATGGTCTTCCTGCCCCTCTGTCTGTGAATGAGGAAGAGGTGGGGATTCTGCCGCCTGAAGCTTCATGTAGGCTGGGTCCTGCTGATGCTGGGTCTAATGGAAAAGGAAAGGGATGTGGGAGCCACGAAAGACCCCAGAAGTCATGACTATGATACTAATGTCTGAGCCAGCAACATAATTTCTAAAACTGGGACTTAAACACTGGGGCGAGGTTAAAGCCAGGTTTTCTGGGGGGTGGCAGCCTGGACTAAACAGGGAGAGGGCAGGAAGAAGGACTTAACTGAACTTGAGAGGGAGGGAGGGCGAGGGAGCGGGGTGGGAATTGGGGGAAGGGGTCAAATGAGAATTGTGAGCACATGTATCGTTATCAATTTGCACCTAACAAAGATGTATGCTTACATGTATGAATAAAAATAAAAATTTAAAATAAAAAAAAGAGACACGTCATGTTTTTTGTTTGTTTCTACAGTAACTCACCAGAGCTTTGTCTATAGTAAGCACTTAATAAATCTTAGTTGAATTTAATAAATATTTTAATTGAACAGTTAATAATTCATTAATTGTCCAAAGTTTCTCAGAATTTTGCAGAAAGTTCTCTATTACTGTGTTCTAGCACCTTGCTTTGCTTCATCTGATATTAATAACCTCTATGTAATTTATTTATAAGTGTGGCAAATCTTTTCCTCATCTCGTTTTGCTTAAGTATACACATTTAACATCTTCACCCATGCCTCGTAAATAATTTCTAAAAAGCCTCCTCATTTTTTTCTTCATAAAACTTCCAAACTCTCTACGTTCTTTAGATACCTGCCTTGACATAAGCCAATTATATGACTTGGGAGTTTAGGAGAGTTGAATCAGACTCTGCTGATAGTGTTCAGTAATGAGGCCTAGCCATACAATTAAAATAGACTATTTTCTAACAATACTTATATTAACTTCAGAGAAATTCATTCACGTGTAAATTGTTCATCTTATTAAACATTTCTAGTCTTTCTATTAATTAGTTAATTGTGTATAATACTAGTGTTCAACACTTAAATATGCAAACTCCTAGAAAGGAATATTGGTAATATAAAAACCTTAGAATGAACTAGATTTCTTATTATGTCCTGGCAGTAGAGGAAGTTTATGTGTATCTCCAAATTCACTGTTGTTACTTTGATTTCAGACTTCATTATTTCCTAATTGTGTTCTGATAGACTTTACTAAGAAAAGCACATAATTTATTGAGCCTATTAAAAATAACTTCTTTAAGAAAAACAAGATCTTTTTTTCTGGATTATAGAAGTCAAGTCCCCAATATTAGAAATTATGTAAGTTATTATTGGCACATGGTTTAAAAATCCTCGAACAGGTAAAAAATGCCCATAGAGGTTAAACATTTTTGAATTATGTTTTATCTCAAATAAATGTATAATTGCAGCAAAGAAAATTTGAATTTTGAAAAAAAAAACTGATCAGGAAAAAAAGAATTCTACTTTGATTCCAAAGGTACCCAAGTTATCTGAGGGAAATTTTAAAGGGTACAGTTACTGACTCTTCATATAGCAAGTCAATATTGATCATTACATAAGACAGTCTTGGGGCTTTAAAAACAAAGGAGAAAAAAAATAGCTGTCAACTGGTTTCTCCAAATTCCTTTCCTATTTGTGGAGTGTACTATATCTGACAGTTGCTCATGGAGGATCATCCGTATACTGCAGCCTGAAACTGAAAATGGTTTTTTTTTTATTAAAAGAGAACAAGCACCAAGAATGATGTTTATAAAGACGAGAAAACATCCTTTCACAATCCTGCTAGAGCTGGTCTCAGTGGGAATCAGCCTACATTTACTTTAACAGTTCATGACCATTCATTCATTGATTCATTGATTCATTCATTCAACAGACATTCGTGAAGGCATCCCCTATGGGTCAGGCAACTCTCTAGGTCACGAGTGTTCAGCACTGAATAAAAGTCACGCAAAAACCTTTGCCCTCATGAGCTTGCATTCTAGTAGGCGAGGGAGGGGAGACAGAAAAAATATCTAACACATATAGCACGAAAAAGCTAGTGAGACAAAGGGAGCAGAAGAGGCTGGGGCCAGGCTCAGGGAGATGAGGCATTAAACAGGTGTTGGCGAAATCTTACAGATATGTGGGCCAACTTGAAGAAAGGGCACAAAGGTGCCCTTTAGGGCACTGGAGGAAGTTTCCTGGCAGAGAGAGCAGCATGGAAGGCCCAGCCTGGGGAAGGGAGAGGCCCGGCCTGCAGAGTGGCTGGGGAGCCCAGGAGCTAGTGCAGAGAGCAGAGGGGCAGCAGTCAGTCCTCAGGATGCCTGCCGTGTGCCCAGGAGCCAGGGGCACTGCGGGGGACTCGAGCTCGTCTTCCGGGAGAGGCCAGACGCTCTGGGAGCACACTGAGCAGAGGAGGGACAAGGCCAAGGCCGCACTTCTGCCCAGGGGTGCCTTCGATTGAGAATGCACCGTAACAGATAGAAAGCAGAGCAGTGGCTTGCAGGGGGGCTACTGCAGTCACCAGGACACGAGGACATTGCGGGGACAAGCTGGTCAAAGTGGAGGTGCTGAGAGGTGGCCAGATTCTAGATGTATTTTGAAACAGGAAAACAGGGTTTGCTGGCGAGTTTGAGTTTGATGCGGGGAGCGAGGGTCGGGCAGTCCGGGTTGTCTTTGGGCCTTCTTTATGCGGCCCCTGGCCTTCTCGCACCTTGCATGGTTTCTAAAACAACAGGAGACGCACACCTTTGTCCTTCAGACACTCACACCAGCCCTTTCTTGACAGCAAAGTGCTTCCGTCATTGTGAGAAGTGAGGGCCAGCCAGGCCCTGCCCCAGAGTTTGCTGTCCTCGCCACCCGGTCTTGCCACCTCTGCCTCCCTCTTCTTCCACTTGGGAACTGTGCCCTTCTAAAGGTCACATCTGAAACAAGGGGACCTTCTCCTTCCTGGATTCTAAAAATTCACCTCTGGGAAGCTGGGCGTGGTGGTGCACACGCTTGTCATACCATTACTTACGTAGGAGGCTGAGACGGGAGGATCTCGGGTTCATGAGCAGCCTCAGCTACTTAGTGAGGCCCCCTGTAACTTAGTGAGACCCTGTTTCAAAATAAAGAATAAAAAGTAGGGCTGGGGGTATAGCTTGGAGGTAGAATGCCTCTGGGTTCAATCCCCAGCGCCACAAAAATAAAATAAAACAAACAAACAAACAAACAAATAAATAAATAAATAAATATAAAAAGCCACCTTTGGAAAGGGGATCTCTTCCTTCCTCGGGAACCCTGTAACCACGTTTCCTCTCTCTCCAGATTCCTTCCATGGACCATGTCCCCTCTCCTTAAAACAATGTGGGAAAAAAAAACAACAAAATCTACTCTGGGCCTCCTGGTGCTTAGCACAGGCTGCGTTCTTACACTGACTGTATAGAAAGTGGAGGCAGAGTAAGCCTACCCCACGTACACCTCAGCCCAGGCCCTGTGCCTGTCTGTATTGCAGATGGGGAGACATGGGGTTGAGGAAAAAAAAAATCTACTCTGATTGATTGTGCATACAGCTAATCACTCTGCTCTTTTTCTCCTCTCTGTGGGAGAGAGTTGCTGGTTTTCTCTTTGGGATGATCTCATAAGAGACAAAGGGGCCAAAAGAGAGAAAATGTCACTTATGTTTTTCCTAAGATTAATGATATAATTGTGCTCGAGGGAAAGGTCAAGTGGCTATGGACATATGTTTCCTTGTAACAGAGGTCAGCCTTGGGTGTTTTAGTAGTGAAATGAGGCTGCTGTGCCCACAATGAAGAGACTCCTCTCTTCCCAGTGCTTCAGTGCCTCATAGGAACCAGCGAGTCAGAGAGAAGCGGTGCCTGGGACGGGGCTGGCGAGCAGCGGCCCTGCTCCCAGGGCAGGAGGGCGTGTGGAAGACGCAGGGCTTGGCCCAGGTGAGCAGAGACCCCCTCGGTAGACACCTCATCCTGGTCCCGTTTCTGTGGCTGTAACAGATTGCCTGAGCCTGAGTGGTTTGTAAAAGAAAGAGGTTCATTTTGGCTCAGGGTTCTTGAGACTGAAAAGACTAAGAGCAGGGGCTGCCTCCAGCCAGGCTTCCTGCTGCCTCTTAACCTGGTGGAGGGCAGAGGGGAGAAAGTGCATGGGTGTGTTGGAGGAAAGGGGGCTGGAGGCCACAGAAGCCGACCCATTCTTGGGAGAAAAGCAATAATCCATTCATGAAGTCTCCCGGGTCCCAAGCGCCTCCCAGCACCGCCACGTGGAGAAACTGAGGTACTCACACATGAACTTTTGGGGGACGCACTCAAGCCACAGCACTTCTGCCGTGTCCACAGAGATCAGACGAGGCTCACACAGACAGAGGGAAGGGCAAGGCCAGCTGCTCGGCTTGAGCCAATTCAACGAACAAATTCGAGAGACACTGTCACTCAGCCCAATCTCGAAGAAGCTGTGAGGCCCCAGCAGAAGAGAAGAGGAGGAAGAGGGAGAGAAAAGTGGGGAAGAGGAGAAGAGCAGGCAGAGCTGGGAATCCCTTCCTTGAGCTCCTGCACCAGGGGACAGTGATAAAAGTCACAGCCACATCACTCACCACTCCTCGTTGCCTGGGCAACTGGACCTTAGGGTGACAAAAACCACATGCAAATGAAGGTGGAGGAGGAGCTGTCTCCTCAGCCCTGCATCAGGAAAAGATCCCAAAGTGTTTGAGGGGGGGTTTGTGCTACAGACACAAATGACATCCTGAGATCAACATCCTCTTTCCATCGGATTTGCAGCCGAGTGCCCATGGCCTGCAGCTTCTCTTACTGATGCTAGTGGCATTCACACTAGGACATAATATGACCTAGATAGCCAGGCTCATGCTCAGGCATAGTCCGGCCCTGGCCTCACTGCCTTGGGGAAAATCCTAAGAATCAGAGACCCTCAAACAGAAAAAGGCAAGGTCCCCTCTTCCACTGCCCTAGGGACCCAGAGCAAGGGAAGTATGGGTGTGGTTCTTAGCCTTGAAGGGACAGATGTATAACAGAGTAGGGACAGGTGTTCAATCATGACATCATGACTGCCTGCGACGTCTGATGGCAGCCTTGAAGTCATGTCCACCTTCCCCCTTTCCTCCTCATTTGCTGGCAATCAGAAGAACCGCCCATCACCCACTCCAATGGACCAAGAGGAAAAGGGACAGAGCCCATTTTAAGTGGCAGCTTTGCAATTCTGCAGAGGCCAGGAAAGCAGTAAAAATAGACAGTGTGTGGAGTCTTCGAAACTAGGTCTGAGGTCTCTGTTTACCAGCAAAGAGCAGGCTAGGGTCACCTCCTCTTTTATTTCCTTCTAAAGATCATATACAGACTCAAGGGGATGCAGAAAGGAAACATTCAGAAGATGAGGTTGGCAGATCTATTTCAGGCGTCAGTTCCTCTGAACACAAGTCCTGCCATTCTTGGGAGCATCCTGCCTTGTCTGCAGTCCACCCCGCTCAGCCCCAGGAGCCCAGTGTCCCCAAAAGTGACTCCTTCATGGATCCAGGTCAGTTGTGCATGGAGGGAGGTCCTGACAGGATTGGACTCTCCTGAGCAGCGGAGTCTTGGCCTCCACCTGGATCGACTATAGTTTTATTCTGACAAGCATTTACCTAGTTGACAGTAGCTCAGCAGCACAGTGCAGTGTCTCCGTCGTCCACCCTCATGATCAATCACGTGGCCGCCTGGAAGCTGCAGCTCACCGCCACTGCCAGTCATTGCAAGAGAGGATCCGACCGCATAGTCCAGGAAAAGATCTACAAGTCTCAAGTACGGTTTCTATGGAATGCGTATCACTCCAACACCTTTGGAAAGTGTGGACATTTTTAAGTTGAGCCATCATTGGTTGAGGAGTGTGTGTGTGTGTGTGTGTGTGTGTGTGTGTGTGTGTGTGTGTGTGTTAAAATCTGAGACCACGGATGATGTTAACTTCTTCTGGAAGAGATTTCCACCAGGTATGCCAGACACGTGTAGGAACTACTACCTGACACCACTTTCACTCAAGTTCAAGTACCATTTTGGGGACCATTTAGACAGTGTGAAGATAGGCTTCAAGACCTTCTGAGGATGCTTTACTTCTTCTTCTACTTGCTCTGAAGTTACAATCCTCCAAAGTCACATCCCAAAGCCAGGGAAGCTCACCAGAGTCCCCTCTGTGGCAGGCTTTGGACTCTGGTTTCTGTCTTCTCTCAGTAAGTACCCTGAGAAATTCCTGAAAGCATGGTTTATCCTCTCAGCCAGTCCTTCCACACCAGCAGATAGCACTGTCAGTGATGGTCACTATCTTTTTAGGTATTGATGCTGCTGAGATTTGTTTAAAATATGTAGTCCATCTTCTTAAGTTCCCCTCAGTATGATTGTTACTTCTTATTACTTAATTGGTGATTAGCCAATGACAGGGCTCTGGAGATATTTAAAGTCATGAGATTATGTAGGGCGTGAATATAAACAGAGAACAGAAGGAGTCTCAGAACTGAGTCATTCACATGCCAACTTTCAGAGGCCAACTTTCAGAGGCCTGGTTCTCTTCTTTGCAGAGAACCAGCAAAGAAGCACCCAGGGGCAAGGGTATCCAATGAGCAGGAACATCTACGGCGCCAGGGAGAGAGCCATGAGGCAGCTTATCCAAAACCAAGTCAATAGGGGTCAAGACAGAGGGGTGGATTAATGGCGTAGAAGGCTACCAGGAGATTAAGATGATGAGGAATGACCACAGGATTTAACAATGTGGAGCTGACTAGAAGCCTCAAAGAGACTTTAGTGGAGGATGGGAGTTTTAGAGATTGTGAGAGAGGAATTGAACAGCAAATAAAGATGTCTGTTATAATAGTGTGCAATAAAGTAGATTAGGGCAATAAATACAGAGAGATGCTTTTATGTTGTTCCGATTTGTTTTTAGAGGGGAAATATTTCAGCATGGTTTCTAATACAAATCCAGAGAGGTGAAATTTAATGAAACAGTAAAGAGAGAAGAGAAGAAAAAAAGTATCCCACTTTCCAAGGTGAGTAGAAATAGGATGCAGCTCCCTCCTGAGGGTTTGAAAAGACCACAGACTCATAGATTTAGAAGGAGAGAAAGTGGACAAGAGGTCAGGAGTATAGGCAGTACATATGATGCTAGATATCTGGCCATCATCTTTCTTTATACTTTTATTTGTACATTATAATTAGACATCATAATGAGATTCAAAATGGAACAAACTCATGCATACACCACTTGGCGTGTATTACCCTTCATTGAACACTTCCAATTTTTTTTCAGCATTGGGAATTTTAGGAATGAGCAGAGAATGAGAGATGACAGAATAGAAGCATGAAGGTGACATGGAGACCTGGCAAGGTGACCAGGTAGTACTACAGACCCACCAGGTAACCAGAGAATAAAAGGGAGTTCCTGGTGGGTATGTCACACATATATTTGAGCAGAGAGGAAGTACTGTGAAACATGTGTCCACCCAATAAATAGAAAGGAGTCTGAGACTGCGCTTCTTTAGAAGCATGGTCTGTTTCATTGACCTTAATATGTGACCTTCACCTCCGGTGCTCCACACGAGCAGAATCAAGCAAAATGTTCACCAACTGAAGTGGTGAATACATTTTGATGTTCGGCTCAGACAGCAACTTCCTTAATCTCGGTTAATTATTCTGAAAGAGCACCCAAAGGAAATCATGAAGCATATTCTAGGAGTGTTCCTGTAACTTGTCAATTGAGAATCAGATGGGAGTTTAATTTAATGACTCGATGCAAGTATACAGGCCTCTCTGTGAATGCAAAATTTCAGCTAAATCTTGTTAAAGTTGGACTGTGGTGAGATCATATGCCAAATATTCCCAGGCTGAGGATGACAAGATTGTTTGTGTATATATAACTTAGTCTGACTACACAACTCAAAACACAGGCTGAAGGGCAAGCATAGACTCTTAGGAAATGTGAAGGGAAATCATCCCACTCAAAATAGGAACGGAATCTTATGTATAGACTCCGTAAATAAACTACAGAAAATGGGTAGCAACTACAGAGAGAAAAAATATAAAAGCAAAACAAAACAAAATAAATCCTTCTGAGGAATGTACCACAAGAATGGAGAAAGACATCATTGGGTGTCTGGTTTTGATCATGTGAATATATGTGTTCATTCCTATTACAATCTACGAATCCAATAATCTCAATAATTGCTATGGTTTGCCCGTGGTTTGTCCGCACCAAAACCCAGGTTGAAGTCTTGTCTCTTGTGTAAGGCACTGAAAGGTGGCGGGCCCTTTAAGCAGTGGGGCCTAGTGAGAGGTGAATAGATCATGACCAGGCTCAGGAAGGGATGAACGTGGGTCTCCTGCAGTAGATGAGTTTCCAAGAGCATGTTGTTATTTTAAAAGAGTAGGCTGGGCCCCTCTCCACTTTCTTGCCTCCTCTCTTGCCACATTGCCACCTTCATCTCCTCTCTCTCTCTCTCTCTCTCTCTCTCATGTTCCCCCCCATGTGAGGTCATTTGTCAAGTTGTGACACAGTCAGGGAATCATTGCCACATCCCTACATCATTCTATTTGTACTTTCCAGCCACCAGAATCATGAGCCAAATAAACCTGTTTCCTTTATAACATACCCAGTATCAGGTACTCTGTTATAGCACTAGAAACAGATAAAAAATGATGAAACAATATTAACTGATAACTTGAAATATTATTTTATATTAATAGTAATAAACACTATTAATGAAAATTTAGCACTAATACAGTGAGCATAATGTCCCAAGGACTGTTCTAAGTGTTTTACTTATATTAATTTACATTATCCTCAAGACAATCATCTATGGCTTGCATAATTATTAATCTCCATTTATGGATAATGAACCAGCGACACAGAGAGAGTAATAATTTCCCAAGGTCACACAGCTGTTGAGTTTTTCTGTGGCTCTGCTCTGGAACCTGTTCCTTTAAAGATTTCATTCCACCCCCTGTGAATCTATAGCACATAAATTACAATGGCCTTTGTGGGGGCAGATTTGATAAAGTTAATCTGAGATAATACACATGGAAAAGTTACCAGGAAATGGTTAGAAATGGGAAGTAGGAGAGATTTGTGTTTTAAATATTAAAAGGCAGCTAGTATATTAGCTCATTCAAAAATTATTGAACATGATTGGTATCTGGTTTTGATAACGTAAACATATCTGATCATTCCTGTTGCAATCCACAAATTCAATACAATCTCAGCAATTGCTACGGTTTGGATGCAGTTTGTCCGTTCTAGATGACAGAGACAAGACAGTGTCAAGAACACACAAAACTCCCTGTTCTTCTGAAGCTGAAGTTCTTGTTGGGGAAAACAGACAAAGAAATAAAGAAATAGTTAGACTGTCAGGTAGTGATACGCTCCGCAGAGATCGGTGCTGCAGAATGGAGGGAAGGAGTGCTGGAGTAGGAGAGGTAAGGCCTCGCTGATAAAATGACCCACGAGCAGAAACCCGAAGGAGATGGTAGAGCAAATTATGGGAGTGCTGGGAGGAGGGCATCCCAGAAGAGGGGCCCAGTGCAGGTCCTGGAGTAGGACGCCTGACATGTTTGCCAAACTGCAAGGAAGCTGGCAAGGCTGGAAGGGGGAGAGGGCGGTGGTGGGAAAGGATGTCAGGGAGATAGCAGGGGCAGGACATCACAGAACTCAGCCTTTGACTCTGAATGAAATGGGGAAAGCGACTTGGTCTGATGTACATCATTCAGGCTGCTATGCTGAAAAAGAATGACTCACTCCTCCAAAGAAAAGAAAGGGATTCATGGTTGGTAGACAGCACCCATTGGTGTATATTTCTTGACTGGGTATACTTAGTGTATACCCAGAAGAAGCCATGGGCAATGATCACTGAGTGTATGTGAGAGAGAGAGAGAGAGAGAGAGAGAGAGAGAGAGAGAGAGAGTGTGTGTGTGTGTGTGTGTGTGTGTGTATGTGTTTTATACCACTACCCAAAGCAAAGGTGAGTGAACAAAGCAGTTTCAGAAGCTAGGAAGAAGATCTAGTAGATAAGATTGAGAAAACCCCATGAAACGGCATGCTTCCCACTGCCTGTACACTGGGAATTCACCCTGCATGCCTCCACTAGCATTAGGAGAAGGCCACAGGACCTCTCCGTCTTCTACCTCACCTGCCACGTCCGACCTGGACAGTAACTCTGAGAAGGGACTAATGGAGGTGGCATGCTGGGTGGAGACGGGGGCCTGGGGTGGAGACAGGAGAGTGATGTGTGTGCATTAGGTCAGTGCAGAGTATACCACAGACGGCCCAGACAGATACTGGGGGCCACCGAGGACTGGAGCACTACAGAGCCAGCCCAAGGAGAAGCTTTCTGGAAGGAGATGAGCTGCCAGTACTCACTGATGCCAACAGAAAATTTAGCCTTGGTCTAGGTGACAAGGACCAGACTTAAGTTGGTGACATTCACGTATGCTCAGCACCCAGTCTATACAGATACAGCCTCATGTACGGGTTGGAAAAAAAAAAAAGGAAAATATTAATCTGACATCATGAAAAAATGCTGAACAAAGTACACAGATAAGAAATATTGAGTGTAGCATTTTGTGGAATCAATGGCCAGTTTTGTGTCCTTGGAAAATGGATACAAAGTTCATTATTGAATTTCCACAAATAAACATGATGTAGTCATAACATGTACAGCCAAATCATAGGATGTGATTTGTGTATAGTCATTCACAGGAATCTCTACAAATATTATCACAAAAAGGGCATTCCTAAGGACCAATCCTGATATTCTTTTAAATTCATTTAGAATATCCAAGTATTATTAACTACTAGGACTATTTCAGATATTTCTGGAAAGTACTAAATTTCACTTACTGAGTTGACAATATTCTATGAATGAACTGAAATTGTACCTGAGTGTCTACCTGAATCTTCCTTTTTTTTTTTTTTCCAAGAACTAATATATTTTTCTTTACTATTTCAACCTCTTTGAATCAGGGTTTTCTGTTATTTGAAGCCAGAGCCAAAGTCATCCTAATTATACAATTTTACTTTTTTAACAAAGTTATTTAAGGCATATGCCATGATGTGATAGGATGCATTTAGATAGCAAAAAGGTTACTGCAGTGAAATAAATAATCAAATCCATCCTGTCACATAGTTATCCTTTTTATTATTTGCTTTGTTTTGTGTCAAGAACAGCTAAAATCTACTTAGTGTGAATCCCAAACAGAGTGCACATTTATCATCGTTAGTCTTCATGTTGTACATCAGCCCTCTAGACTTGCTCATCCTGTAAATTCTACTTTGTATTCTCTTACCTACGTCTCTCCCCATCTCCTCCCCGCCCTCCCTCTGGGAACCACCGTTTGGTTCTCTATCTTCACATGTATGGATGAGATTTCACATATGAGTAAGCTCATGCAATGTTTTTCTTTCTGCATCTGGCTTATTTCACTTAACATAATATCCTCCAGGCTCATCTGTAAAACAGTAAATGGCAAGACCTCGTGTGTGTGTGTGTGTGTGTGTGTGTGTGTGTGTGTGTGTGTGTGTGTACAGATTTGCCTCAGTAATAATACAGGCCAAATTCACACAATTCTACAATAATTTAGTAAGTCTACACAGACAGAATAGATTAGTAGATTAAACTTCAGGAACTTTAAATGTTTCAATAAGTAGAAATATTATGGAGACGTTAATTTTTAGTGATGTGCAGCTTTGGTAGTAAGTATAAATTAAGCTTAAGTTTTGTTTTTTTAACTGCTGATGATTTTTTAAGAAAAACTTTTTGTTGTTTGAGTTTTACATACTTACTGGTAACTACTCGTGAATGAAAAACATCTAATTTGAGGCAAGAATTATTCTCCAAAATTTGTTTTTACAGACTACCTTTTAAAAGGAATAATAATAGGAGCTGACTAACTTATGTGTCAGTGCTATTAGTAGTCTAAAGTGTTAATAAATATAAACTATTCATAGTTTATTATTGATGAAAAATAGAACCATTCATAATCCCTCTATATAAATTATCCCATTTTCAACCAAGTCCATCTAAAATGCTTTTTCCTTAATAA
The DNA here is from genome assembly GCA_004027655.1 of Graphiurus murinus. Classification (NCBI taxonomy): domain Eukaryota; kingdom Metazoa; phylum Chordata; class Mammalia; order Rodentia; family Gliridae; genus Graphiurus; species Graphiurus murinus. The sequence continues at coordinate 25,166 of PVLC010010172.1, read as the reverse complement.
GCCATTTCTTATGGTTTTCATATGTTTTGTAACATGAAAAACTTAGACCTATATATAAGCTAAAAAGAAAAATGGAAGCAGAATGTTGTATTTATTTAGAAGTCTTCATAAGCGATGACAGAGTTTTGCTCAACAATTGCATGTCATCCTGCAAAAGGTACAAATCTTATCTCCTGGTTTCCCTTTAAGAAATAGCAGAGTTATCATTTCATCTTTGCCTCTTCAGCTAGAATTGCAGTTTCCAAACAAAAAAAGCAAAAGGTTGCTAATCGTAGTGTCACACTAATGTCTATCATCAAAGTGCTGAGGTAATTAAGTCATCTCTAAGATTTCCCTACAGGATATGCTAGTTAGGTTCGAAACATTCTCCTTATTGTTGTGGCCACCAAGGACAATGCGACTCTCACAGTTCTATTTGTAATTTTTATTGCTTGACAACAAATCTTATTTGCTAGTTTTTGCCTTCAAATAAAAATACATAATCGATTCCCTATAATCACTCTGTTGGAAAATTGGCCACAGGAAAATGAAGGATTATGTAGTTATTGTAGAAACCTTACTGGTTAATCAAGTTTACATTCTTCAAAGCAGACACTCTGGCCTCTCTTCTCCTTTTCTTCCTCGGCAGCAGAATCCCCTTTGGACTGGTTTCTTTACTCTTCCCTTTTGAAATCTGACTGAACGGGGCAAAGGTAACCCTGCCCTAGTTCATGGGATGAGGTCTGACTGATAAAAGCCAAAGGAAGTCTTACTATCCCTTTGCCCAGAAACAACAAAGTGTGTTGCCCAAGTTACACTGGTGCCTGTCTCCTGTCTCATGGGAGGAAGCTGGTCTGAGCACCAGCTGTCATTTCAGAAAGATGCTGACCCGACTTGCTTGGCTGGGAGCTCTCTACCTTCTTCTATCTTGGTTTGAGAAATGAGCTGTTTCATTATGGTTATAGCCAGTTTTATTTGTCTTTTCTGCAGCTTATAGCAGAAAGCATCCTAACTCATTCACAGACCCCATGATGAAGAATCTAGATGCTTCCTATGGACAAATTAATTTTTCAGGTTTAATTTCTTTAAGTTCTTCCAGGTTATCATCTATGTTAAGTCAACCAAACTTTGAAACAACATCTCTCTCAGTCAATGCTGAGATCAAAATTAAGGAGTCTAAAAAATCTAAAATCCACCAGAGATTACCCAGCAGCCTTTACAAGTTGTATTATATTTAGTCATAGTTAAACTAAATCATAATTAACCCACCAGGGATATACAATGTATCTCCTCATCTTTAATTTTCCACTTGACAGTCAATGAGCCTTTTATCCCATTTCTTTAATTTTTCTTCTAGCTGTATCATTGATACCTTCAAAGTCCTCTCTTGAATTTTCAGTCTCCTCCAGCCACTGGGCCATTATCTGATTCCATTTGCAGGAAAATTTCCCAAAACAGTTGTCTGAAATTCCTGTCTCCTCATCCATATCACTAGTTCTCCTCTTTGCCCTTCCCAGCAGGTTTTCAGTGTCTCTGCCCCACAGGAGAGGCCTGCATGGAGACCGCAGATGCCTCCATTTTGCCAAATCCAGTTATCACTTTGCCAAATCCGTGTCCTCCTCAGACTCAACCCCTCCCTTTGTTACAAGCCTGTGCCATCGGTCACTCCATCTTAGCCCCTCTCTCATTCATCTGGTCCCTCTCCCGTTCCCAGGATACAGCCTTCACGCTGCATCCCAGAGCATCTTGCCCTCAAGAGACTAGCCCGCCACTAGGAGATATCTCCTCTGTTTGGTTTCAAAACATCAGACAGCCTGACAAGCCAATTTCTCCATGTAGCCCATGACTTGATCCTCATATAAATATTCCCTACTTCCTAAAGACTTGGAAGATGGTACTTGACACAAGATATCTGCCTCCCTCTGTTACTGGCCTCCTCAATAAAGCTGAGTTTCTCTCCTATATTCATCTCTTTGGTACTGCTTTTGCTGTGGGAAGAGTTTCTGGACATGAATTTAGTACCACCTTCTTTGTGGAATAGTTTATTCTCTGGGAATTTCTGGTACCACACACTCCTATTTCCTGATTCACTGGCTATTCCTCCATAATTTTGCATGTTGGTTCCTTCCCTCCTCAGCCTTGCTCACTGCTCCAACACGGGCCGCTCCTCTCCAGTGCATCTCAACTCTCATCCCATGGGATCTTTTTCAGGCTAATGTTTATAATCATCATCTACATACTCATAATGTCCAATTCTGTATTTCTGACCCATTCTCTTCACTGAGCCCCAGGCTTACATATGCAAATGACTGCCTGACATGTTAACTGGGTGCCGATTTAAAGTGGCCAAAGGAACCTAAAATTTGCTCTCTTCAAATCCTCCCACAGTCTTCATATCTGAAAAAATGGCACCAGCTCAGACCTATTTAGTTGAAGCATCCTTGACTTGGCACTCTCCGCAAAACACAGTGTCCTTTCAGTTACTTATTGCCGCCTTCCAGTCCCCGCCCCCGCCCCCGCACTGCAGACCCAAGCAGCTCACTGCAGAGCCTTCTCACCGGCTTCGCCATGTCTTTCCACCCTTTGGTTCTTAATCCATATGCAAAGCAAAATTACCTCTTTGGAACCTAAATAAGATCACTTTACTCCTCGGCTTAAAACTTACCAATGGCTTTCCACAGCGCCTGGAGTCATATTCATACTCTTTGCCCAGAAGGCTGTGTGCAGGCCAGCTTCTGCCTGTGTTTCTGGCACCTTCTTCTTCTTCCACCTTCCTTCTCACTCATTAGCTTCCAGATATTCTGGCTTTTTTCCCTGTTCCTGGAACAGCAGCCTCATTCCCACCAAGGGTCCGCCACACTTCGGCTTAGCACGTCATTTCACACACCTGCTCCATTCCTCTCATTTAGGACTTGGTTTAAATATTATCTTTTCCATCGAGGCCTTTCTTGACCTTTGTTGGATGCAAAGCATCCAGTCATGTGCCCTCAGTGTCCCTCTCAGTCTTATTACCCACTTTGTCTTCATCATAAGTACTTATCTCCATCTGAAATAGCCTTGTTTGCTTAATTATGTGAGGTCCTCCTTCCCCTTCGACTGGAAGAGCTCATAGACCTTGCTTCATTCAGCACCTTGAATAGTCTCTGGCTTCCAGTACACATTCACTAAATATTCAAGAATGAAGTTATAGTCATACCTTTGTCATTTTATACCTTGATCTATCCAGTCGCCGCCTCTCTTGTTTCCCCCAACACTAAAGTGCGTCAAGGGTGACGGTTCTGTCCCAGGTCTCCCATGAGTTTCTCCTGGGTGCCTTCCAGCTCTTTTCCTGCCGTCTTTTACATTTTTCCTATGCCACAGCCGAGCCCTGCGTTGCACCTGACGTGTCCTACCTCCATTGCATTCGGCCTTCCTCTTCCCCACGCATCGCACCTGACGCCCCCTTCAAAGTCATGGCCCATTTTCTTTTTATCACATTAGAGTCGCTAACTCCACTATTTCTAGTTCATGCTTCTGTTACTGTTTTTCTCAGACGGTAGTGAAATTATTGGCTTTCATTGTTGTCCCCCTTACTAGACTCATTAGAGACCTGAAGTTTCTTATTCATCTTTCAGCCAGCAACTGGCACTACGTAGGCACTCAGCAGATGCTTGCTAAGTTGAACTGCAGCAACTCATCCCGTGCCACATAAAAAATGCACATATAACACCAGTGACTTCTCGCCCCAAAAAAGAGGAAACAAGAGTTTTAGATACTAACGTAATAATGGATAGATAATATCTGCTCCATATAATAAAAACCATACAAAAGTAATACTAGCAATTTTCACTGAGTGCTAACTATGCTATGAATTTTTACATGCATTCTCTTTCAAAAGTGGTATTATGAAATAGATCTAGAAATGTTAATAATTTGTCCAAAGTCATGAAACTAGTAAACCAAATATTTGGAAATCAAACACTATCTTTTTAGAGATTCAAGGTCCACTATATCTCTTCTCAAAGTTATTTGTATGAAAAGTACCGATCACCACGTAACAGAGGTGCTCAACAGGACCTGCTTCACTTAGAAGAACCATGTGATTGATCCTCTCCAAAGGCCTCCTAGACAGCTCTGCAGAGATACAGGAAGACTGCAGGGATGAGAATTGCCGAAGAAGCCATGGGCAGATGTGCCACCTGGGGCCCCAGTCACAGGTATCTGTCCTCCTACCTGAGCTACTGTGACTACATTTTCTGATTTTCTTAACTAAAAGCACCTTGACCAGAAGTCATGATTAGCCCTGACAGGTCAAGTTCCTGCAGGAATCAACAGCCCCAGACTTGAAACAGAGCTGTATACCTTTACCTACCTTGGGCATGCAGACCACCAAATGTCCCGTGGTCTGCGATCTCTTAGCAGAGCTGCTATCGGGTTTGACTTCTGCAGGAAGGACAAGCTGAAATGGCTGAAAATAAGTAAGAGGCATCGAGAGCAAGGACATGTTACTTGAGAGTTACTCTGAAAGATATTTTCATTACAAATTCAAGACATACTGTTCAATTAAGAAATGTATTTAGACTTACTAGGAAAAAAAATATAAGCTATGCCTGATATGCATGAGCCATTTTACCTATTTTAAATGAATAATCAAAAAAAATCCACCAATCATAAATAGTGAAACACTCATGAGTTCATTTGTGCTGAAAAGTAATTTATAGATAGAACATCAACATATTTCCATTTTAATGTCTTGAAGCTAACCCATATGAATGCTTAGAATTAGCAGAACATAATATTTAAGAACTGATAGCATTATAGTTGCTATGAATGGAAGCACTGATGAATTAGAATGGGTATCCCATTTAATTTTATGCATAGGCCACCACACATATGGCCCTATTACCAGCTTTTTTATTTTTGGTCCTGGGGATGAAACCTAAGAGCATTTACCTCTGAGATACACCTCCGGCCCTTTTTATGTCTTCATAATTTGACTTTTGAAACAGGGTCTAGCTAAATTGCTGAATGTTTCCCTAAATTGCTGAGGCTGGCCCTGAACCTGCAATCCTCCTGTCTCAGCTTCCCAAGTAATGGAATTATAGGCATGTGCCACCATGTCTGGCATGTTATCAGCTTTTAAAAAGCCCAACACAAGCCGGGCATGGTGGCGCATGCTTGTAATCCCAGCATTCGGGAGGCTGAGACGGGAGGATCCGGGTTCGTGGCCAGCCTCAGCTACCTAGTGAGGCACTCTGCAACTTCGTGAAACCCAGCTTCAAAATAAAGAATAAAAAATAAGGCTGGGGATATAGCTCGGAGGTAGAATGCCCCTGAGTTCAATCCCCAATACTGCAAAAAATAAATAAATAAATAAATAATAAAAAATAAAAAGCCCAACACAACAGGCAGATTTAAAGCGATAATTTTCTAACAGAGCACAACGGTCAGCAGCCATTTGTACTTTATAACATCCCCATGGTATAAAACCATGTGTCCCAAAAATAGCATTCTGGTTGAGTCTTTTTGTTCCTATTTCACTAATATTTCTTAACATTTTGAGACAACACAGCTTAGTTCACGGCTTATCTTTTAAAACTGTAATGGTGTATAGTCTTAAGGGTTTTACTTACCTTTCCTTTAACCATCACTCGCACATAGGTTGGCTGCACGTCAACCTCGATTAGAGAGGTGTCCATATACCTTCAAAACCAAGCAGACTGAATCTTACCATTTTCAAAAACATTGTCTAAAGGAGTACAAATGCAAATTCGCACCGTGAAGATCATTTTAAGTGAAGAAAGTTTAAAATCTACATGCTAAACAGTTCTTAAAAATTCATCTTAATCCCCAGTCCGGAGGAAATTCAATATATCAGCAATTTCATTTTTAGACCTACAAGTACACTTGGCATTGATTGCCCCTTACCCAAAAATATCTGAGGTCTGAAAAACCAGAGGTTTGCAGAAAACAGCTTGCCATGTTCTTTCATGAATATTTTATTTTAAGTCCCTACGACTTGAATAGCCAGGAATGCTGAATCTACTCTCGGCGTGGGGCCTGCAACCACCAGCTCCTGCCTCCTCAGGCTCTGCAGCTGTTCTGCAGCTGTTCTGGGGCCATCTCTCCTGGAAGAGCTTGCTTCTCCCCTCGAAGGCACATCCTGCTGAACCAGCAAAGTCTTCCAGGGATGGCAGTGACCCCAAGACCAGGCGGCCATTATTTTCCTTGTCTCATGGGCAAATGAAAGCTTTTGATTTCACAGTAGTCATTAAAATAAGATGTTTATCCAAAGAGTTATGTGTATATATAATACCGATTGTGGACATCAGACAATGTAGCTATGTTTCAAAAGTCAGCCACGGCAAGGCCAGTGAGTTAATAGGGGGGTTGCAGACCAAGGCTTTGGAGTCACACACACCTGTGAGGAACTGACTCCATGGATTCTTCCTTTATTCCCTTGGACAGAGTTCCTTAACCTCACTAAGCCTCAGTTTCATCTGCAAGTAGGATGCTAATAGTGCATCCTTCTAAGATTGCTATCAAGGTATGTGCATAGGGCCCAGTGAATAGTTAATGTTAATAAAGTAGTGTTAGATATTATTTGATAATAATAAAAACAGAGACAATTTTTCTTACAACCTCCTGTGTATGTTACCATTTTAATAGATTATATCTTCTTTGCCTTGCTTAGGGCCTACTAACATGTTCATCTGTTCCTATCTACAAGACCTTTCTCTGTCTGAAATAATCTTCTGCCAGTTCTTCGTCCAGAAAGCTACTTCTTGACCTTCAAGTTTCATTGCTCATTTCAACAAGAGTCCCTGATTAACCCCACATACCAACCACCGGGCAGACCCCAAAGCCATTATGAATACTATTCTCCTTCTGTAATACTCACTAGATACCCGCTTACTGTCTCCCTCCATCCCTCCCCAGGTACAAGCTACAGGAGAGTCATAGCTATATCTAGAATATGCCAGTTATAATCTATCCATTTAACAGAATTCATTAAACAGGATGAGAATAGAAGGATTTTACTACATAGAAAGAGAAATATAACCACCCCTTAAAATCCTCATGTGTGGGGATGAGGAAATTTTCCATCTGAGATCTGAATAGGAAGCAGCCAACAGAGCCAAAAGAGAAAGGATTGTATATTCATCGAACTCCAGAAATAAAACCTAAAAGTGGAAAAGACTTCACAGGATTAAACAGTGAAGATTGGAATGAATAACAACAGGAATGCCTGACTGGGAAGCTGCAGGGATGGAAGACACAACGTTGGGAAAGAGTTGGAAACTTGTCAAAGGCAGGAAACAGGCAGTATTGGTCAGAGAATGGGTAGGAGTGGTAGAGACAGCCTGGTGTGAGGAGGAAGGGACCACTAGTCTGTGACTGGTCTCCGCTCACAGAAGCCAAAGGGAGAAGCATCACCAATGTCCATCAGCTGGAGAAGAGACAACAATGTGTAGACTATGCATACAATGGGATAGTATTCAGCCATGCAGAGAAGGCTATGTCCATATGTGAATCCCACAAATATGTGGGGGGTGGGCAGGTGGGATCTGGGGGGAAACACATCAAGTGCTGGGTGAATTTCTGTCCATTACACTGTGAAGCTATGATGTAAAATTACTATATGTATCAAAGTGTGATGAAGACCTGAGGATTTATGTCTGGCTCCTTCGGTTAGTATTTATTTGGCAAGATTCATCCTGTGAAAATTTACTCCCCCTTGAGAAATTCCAGACTAACGGTCCCACCTCTTTCCCAGGGTTATTGAAAAAATTACAATGAAACAAAAACATATAAAAAGCCATTAGAAAGAGAAAGGTCTTTACTATAATTCATGCTTGTAAGTATGCACTCCCGTGATCCCCATTCATTCATTCATTCATTCAGTGAATCAGTCAGTCAATCCTGTATTTATGGAGTTCATAACAGATTCTGGGCCCTGTTTGAGGCACTGGAGACATATAGACAAAACAAAGTTCCAGCCTCAACTGACCTCAATATTTTAAGAACACAAGTAAACGTATACTTTGTCGGAGAGAATGCAAAAGACAGGCGAGGTGGAAGGGGTGCTAGGCAGGGCCAGGGCCTGGTTTCCAGCAGACGGTGAGGCAGAGAGCCCTCTCTCATGAGGTGGTGTCTGATCACAGGTTGAAGGACAGGGATCAACAGGACACAAGGACACAGAGGACCACGGCGCCATAGACAGAGGGAAGCGCGTGCAGGTGGACACTGGGATGCCCAGAAGGGTGTCAGCTAAAATCTTCAGGGAATGAGGCAGCTTGACCTGAGTATCCTCAGATGACTTCCACAGGAGGGGCAGAAGGTGACATGGGCTAAAGGTGGACTGTCAAAGCTTTGAAGTTCTAGGGGAAAGAGAGGCACGGTCATCTGAGAAGCAGGCAGGACACCTTGTCCTCTCCTGCCCACTGGAGTAAAGGTGTATGAGATCAGCCATAGAGTCGGAGAGAGTGAGGCCGATGTGTCCCTGGGGACCAAGGTGCTGGATGCACCCCCAGGTCTCTAGGATGGCAGGAGGGGCAGGGGGGTGGCCACTGGAGGCTTATTATTATGTCAAAGAAGTTTGGGGAAAAAAAAACAAATAGAACAATAAAAGCAAAGTGGCAGTCATAAGAACAGAGAGGGTCCTTGCGGTATCAGCCTCAGAAAACAGCAACGCAGAAAGAATTATTTAAACTCTATGTAGAATATTCCAGGGTTTATAGCCATGGGAATGTAGGTTTATTTAGTTCTCTTTCATTTTCCTGCTTTAAAAAAGTTATAGTAAGTGCTCTGTCTTAAAAAATGGACTTTTCATTCAACCACAGGGTTGAATGAAATTAATCAAATTCCATTTCCAGATGTTTCAGAACTCAAAGGACTGTTACTGAGAATGAAAACTGATGGAAATTCCAGTAAGAAAATGCATAACAAAAGCCGGGCGTGGTGGCGCACGCTTGTAATCCCAGCATTTGGGAGGCTGAGGCCGGAGGATCCGGGTTCGCGGCCAGCCTCAGCTACTTAGTGAGGCACTCCGCAACTTAGTGAGACCCGGTTTCAAAATAAAGAATAAAAAAATAGGGCTGGGGGTATAGCTCGGAGGTAGAATGCCCCTGAGTTCAATCCCCAGTACCAAAAAAAAAAAAAAAAAAAAAAAAAAAAAAAAAAAAAAAAAAAAAAAAAAAAAAAAGAAAATGCATAACAAACTGTCTTTACCTGTAGATAGCCAGGTCCAGGATGATCTGGTTGCGCTTTTCATCATCTTTCAGAGAGAAGTCAAGTCTAAAAAATAATACATTTGTCGGGTGTCCTTAAGATACTGTACAGATAAACCCACCACATAGTCAGAAGTATATCTGATAATATTAAAATATCCAACAACAAACTTATTTTGGTAGTTGACAATGAAAAGCTATAATTTTGAAATTTCAACAGAAACCCATAACATATCAATGAATTACTTATGTTTTCATGTGAGAATCTTAAGGTAAATTATATACAAAAAAAATTAGCTTTGGTGCAGAGACAGAGACATCTGGTGGCTAAAGTTTTCTTTCCCATTTCATTTGAATTTGCTCAAAGCAAACTGAAATTTTTTATGAAGAATTTCTTAAGATGTATTTGCATTTGCATTTCCTTTTTCTGACCTTCTTTTCCTTAAGTTTTAAGCAATCCACCTTCCTTCTTTTTCCTTGCCACCTATTTTTCTTTTCTTTCTCTCTTTTGACTTTTCCATCACCCTGGGAAAGGCTGAATGCTACCAGTGATTAATTACCTCCGTTTTATAGAAACCATTTCAGAGAGGTTGGCATAGCCATGGAAGAGGGCAGAGGAGCCTAGGCAGGCAGGATTTCAAAGTGTGGGTCTTTCTACCACCCGGAGGCTAACTCCTGGGTTAGCTTCTATGCGGTCAACACACTATTAACAGTGACTTGGTCAGCTTTCTTTTGAGCACCTCACTTCTCATACTATAATATACAGATATATAACTCAACTCGATGACATCAACGATGCTAGGCTAAATTACTTGGAAAATGCACAGTTAGCTTTGGATTTGGTGAAACTGCTGGGGAACACGCTCGTATCGCCAGTGCTCTGGCCCCACAGGACCTCAGCGTCTCAAATGACCCGTGCACCTCTTGCCTCATCTCAGGAGCCTGTTTATGTGCTGTCCCCTCCAACTTGATCGCTTCGAATCCCTGTTCTCCAGCCAGCCAACTGGGACTCCCCCTTCTCATATCACTGAAAGCTCATTTCAGAGAGGTGTTCTGTGGCAAAGATGGCTATCCATTCCCCGCGATCTGTTCTTCCTCCTTTATCCATGGTAATAGAGGCCCGGACTTTAACTGGGCACGTGGCCATGGCGAATAAAGACATTTTCCGGCCTCCCTAGCACCTAGGTGAAGTCACGAGACTTACTTCAGTGAGGGAAAGTGCTGTATGGTGATTTCTAGGAACTGGACTTTTCCGTAGGAAGGAGAGTGAGTGCCTTTCTCTGCCTTATGCATTCAACATAGAAGACTAGATTGTAGGGGGCCGACAGATGAGCTGTGGAGACTACTTAACGAGCTATCGCAATGATCGAAGCAGGAGGCACTGGTGATTCGTTCTAAGGTGGTGGTGGTGAGCTAGTGAGAAGGAGCTGGACTCTGGCAATACTGAAGGAAGAGCTCATGGGCTCACTGGTTGGACAAGAGTGAAGGGCAAACCCAAGGGACTTAGTTGTTGCAAACGGATGGATGCTTCTTACGGAATCGGGGAGACAAGCACGCTACGGTGGAGCGGGAGTAGGAGGGAAATCAGGAACTCTGTTGCAGTCGTGTGCTTGTGATGATTATTTTATTTTATTTGTATGTGCTTTGATTGGTGCATTATCATCTCACATCATAATGTAAATCGTATGAGGATTATTTCATATCAACATAGTGATATCATGTAGCTAACAAGCCTTGAGCTCGGGGACCAGGCTGGATTCTGGTTATGGGCAATGGAAAGGTGGTGTTTGAAGCCATGGGATCTGGTGAGATCTTCTAAGAGAAAATGTGAAAAGAGAAGACTGTTGAGGAGTTTGTTCTAGAGTGCTTAAGAGACAAAATAGAAGGGACCCAGACCAGTGTAAGAATAGCTGTTTGTAAGGAAAAGAAAAGCCAGAAGCAAAAGGGAGAGGTTGCTTTGAGAAGGCAGGAAGGTAATGCTCAGGTTAATCCAAAGTTAAAGGTCAAGTAAGATGGAGACTGAACTTTGAACCCTGAATATAGAAATTATGTGTCTAAAGAAGTTTCTGGGTAATGGAATACACAGAAATGGTTTCAAAAAGAAATGTAAAGTAAAAAATGGGACACCGGGTACACACAACTACAGTAAAAGCTTTGGCTATTACTTGAGGGTAGAGAAAGAGGCTGGTTGCAGAGAAAGCTGGGAAAGGGGAGGTCTTTGTTTTGTTTTGTTTGTGAAGATCCAAGTTCTTAACATTTGATTGTATGCTAGTGTGATTGATCTAGTGGAGTGGAGAAAACTGATGAAGAAGGGCAGGGCCACTGATAAGCCAAGGCCTGGCCTGGAGGAGGGCTGTAACAGTGTGCCAGCAGAGAGATGACTTCTGACAGAGAGTGCGCCCATCACTGCAGGAGCGAAGCGCACTGGGTCGAGTCACAGACAGGTTAAGTTAGTGAACTGGTATTGGGAGCCCGAGAAAACTGCTGATTGCTTCTGCTTTCCCAATGAAATTAGAAACCAGGTCCAGGGTTAAGACTTCAGAAATGTAAGGTGGCACTGGAGGTAAGGGGAGAGGAAGATGTGCAAGAACAGGCTGCAGGAAAGAGGAACACAGCCCACCTGGAAACACAGGAAGACCACAGGGTCCTGGAGAGACCTGTGGCTACACACTTACAGTAAGACCAGCAGACGGAGGTGAATGGTTGCCCAGACACACACAAGGATAGCCCAGGAGTGGCCCGGCAACATGCTGGATTAGAAAGTGGTAGGAGCCGGGCGTGGTGGCGCACGCTTGTAATCCCAGCATTTGGGAGGCTGAGACCGGAGGATCCGGGTTCGCGGCCAGCCTCAGCTACTTAAGTGAGGCACTCCGCAACTTAGTGAGACCCAGTTTCAAAATAAAGAATAAAAAATAGGGCTGGGGGTATAGCTCGGAGGTAGAATGCCTCTGAGTTCAATCCCCAG
>PVLC010010172.1:0-12913 GCA_004027655.1 Graphiurus murinus | reverse complement strand
GGTAGGGTCTTCAAACTATCAGACCAATACATGTGTGTCTATGTTTACAGCCACACAATTCACAGTTGCCAAACAGTGGAACCAGCCAATATGTCCATCAACAGATGAATGGATTACAAAACTATGGGATATGTACACAATGGAATTTTACTCAACCATAAAGAAGAACAAAATCATGTTATTTGCAGGGAAATGGAGGGAACTGGAAAACATTATGGTAAGTGAGATTAGTCAGTCACAAAAAGTAAAAAATCGTATGCTCTCCCTAATATGCAGAAGCTAAGGAGAAAGTGGGACATAAGAGGGACTCTAGATGAAGAAGGAGAAACTTTAGATGAGCAAAGAAGGTGACTGAAGGTGATTGGGGGGGGTTGAAGGGAAATATCCTAATTCACAGGATGTACTTTCACACACATCTCAAAGTCAATCAATTACTAAACTGAACTTGAGAAAGAGGGAGGGAGTGAGGTGGGAATTGGGGAAGAGTTAAATGAGAGATGTGTGTATGTATGCTTCTACCAGCTTGTACCCAACAAAGATGTATGATTACAATGCACCAATAAGGAAAACAAGTTAAAAGAAGAAAGTGGTAGGGTTTTGTGAGGTGAACACGACAGAGAGAGGAAAGGACAAGAGGTGAAGATGTTGGTCAGGGATGGATTTCTAGGATGAACCATGGAACCAAAGCAAGGCAAGGGAAGGGAGAAAGTGAGGGCTGGGGACCATAGGAAAAACAGTAGCAGCGTGAATTGACCGTGTGAATGGGGCCCGTGACTGCTTGGCAGAAGGAAGCCCAAGGAACACAGGAGACGGTGCTCAGTGGGGCACCAGGGTGATGGTGGCAAATCTAGGAATGAAAAGGGACTCATGTAGCTGAGCTGAGGGGGAGACCAGGATGGTCCGAAGCAAAGTGGTGGCAGAGCAGAGAGGCAACGGCTTCTGGTGCAACCTGTACATGCAGGAGGAAGCCTCCGAGACTGCGGATGGGAGGACAGGCAGACAGACAGTGATTGGGGTGCTAGGATCTGCCGAGAGCTGAGAGGATGGAGGGCCAGGGTTGAGCAGGGGATAGGCAGATGACTGCAGGAAGAGGAAGGGAACTCTATCTAGATGGCTCATCCTGAGGCAGAGCCGGGAAGTTTCAGGGAAAGGGGAGAAATGTTTCCTCAAAGTAGCCATGGGATGTAACTTGCCCTGTGGTTTTTGTTGTGCAGAAGAACAGAGGCCCCATGAAAGCAGAATCCTTAGTTTCAGTTTGTCAAAGGAGGAAAGGGCAAAAGAAAGAAGATAATGGGGAAGTTTTAGTGAAAAAGTCAATGACTGAAGGTCAAAGCTCATCGAGAGAGCAGGTTGAGGGGCCACGTTTGGTTGATGAAGCATAAGGTCCAGAGGGCAGGAGAAGGGTGAGCAGGGAGAGGAGGAGACCGATTCCAGCCACAGCCAGGCGGGAGTAAGATTCTGCATAAGTATGACTATGGAGGAGGAGGCAGAAAGCGGAACTGGTGAACAGTTAATCAGAGAATCTTCCTAAGTGAGTTGGTTTTAGGGGCGAGTAGGGTGGTCAGTGTAGCAAGAAGGGCGGTGGTCTTACAGGGATCCACAGAGCTCTGGGGGTCTCCTTCATGCCATGCTGTAGGCTGAAGACGGACAGTCCTCCCCCTGGATTTTTAGGCTCCAGGAAGATAGTGCCTGTCACATGTACTGAGATAACCCCCGAGTCTCGCCTCCCGCCTGCACTGCATTCCTGTCTGCTGGGTAAAGATGGTGCAGAAGGATTGGAGCTTTGCTCAGGGAAATCACTAGAACTGGGTTAGCATGGGCAAGTGAGACACACCACCTAACAGCCACGTGCACTTGGGCAAGTTACTTCACCTCTCAGGGCAGGTTTGGCACATGTGAAAAAAGAAATCCTGCCTACCATCCACGCTTGCCATGAGGGTGAATGATTCTCGACTGTGTTGCTATCACGGTAATGAATAGCAAGTGAAATGATGGAGGTAAATAGGTTTTGACGAATGAAGCAAACGAGACTTAGCCCACAGGCTTGCTGATCTCTGTTGAGGCTGCGGAAAGCCTTTCCAGACTGCTTTCTAGTTTTCAACTTTAAGACAGAAAGATATGGTAGATATTATTAGACTTGAGGATTTTCAACTTGGGTATTTTTCCTCTCTCATTAACTGCACTGAACTATTTATGTTAATTTCTTTCCCTAGCATTTGGATGCTTTGCAGTATTCCAGAGTATAATGTAGACTTAAAGGAGATGTATCAGAATTCTCAATCAGCTTGTTTTAAAACCTCATAAACACAACAACGAAGCAAAGGTAGTTTTCAGGCATAAAATTGTATATAGTCCAAAGTTTCATGGAATACATAAATAACTAAGACTCCATATGGCAAAGGCAATCCCTAGATGCCAAGAAAATTATGCACTTGAAAATATAATAAGTGTTTGGCTTTTAAATATACACAAAATAACAGTGTTATTAGATGCATCAAAGTCGTTAAGAGTGATCAGTTTATTCTTGGCAGAGCAGACCTGCCTCTGAAACCATTGTAATTACCAACACCACTCGTGTGCTAAGCCGTGTCTCTCCTTGGCCTCACCTACTTGGGCTCATTGACATTCAGGGCCTTCCCCTCTCCAGTGACCAAGGTCCGGGGTGGTTTCACATTCTTCTTCTTTTTCCTTAAGATTGGGAGTGGGTGGGTGGGAATAAAGGGCAGTGGAGGTGGGAGAGGAAAGTAAACAAAGAGAATATAAAAGTAATCATTATTTTTTTGTGTGTGAAACCATTTAAGAAAAACTGATCAGACATGTGTGAATACGCCAACAATTCACTTATGAATTAATTCCTTTAATTCTGTGCTGGGAATTGAAAATCAAGCCAGATTTTTTTTTATATGGTTGTATCTATATCTGTAAAGCAAAAATGTGACCAAGACAATTTGCCAGATAATTTGAATGGGTGAAGAAAACTCCTTTTCACGAGCACCCATGAATATTTAAGTGAGTCTATTTTATGCATGATTTGCCCAGATAACTGTCAATTCTCCTTTTGTGTACAGAGCTTCTGCTTCCAGTTAAAATTATCATTTTAAAAATATGAAGTAGAATATATTCTATAGAAATAAAAATATCAGTAGATAGGATCTATGTAAAAAGATATTTCTTAGAGAATTATTTCTAGTGGCAAAACCTAGAACTGTTGTGAAGGTCTACCAATGGAGGAGTGAATGGACCTACTCTGGCAAATTCATACTCTAAAATATTTTACAGCTATTAAATATGTGTTTGCTCTTTACATACTGATCCAGAAAAGTATTGATGATGTACTTACTGAGAACAAATACATAAAATATATGTGTACATTTGTTTCTTTTTTGTTTTTCTTTAAGACCCCAAATCCTACATTTGTAGAGAGGATTTTACAGAATTCTAGTGGGAGGAAAACATGTAGTTGGACCAAAGCCAGTTAACTCTCACTACACTGATGGGCAGGAGAGGAAGGAAAGGAAAGGAGAAAAAAAAAAGAAGATTTATGGAATAATATGAGATAAAAATTTAGTGCATAACTCCTATTTGAAAAATTACTGAAAAAAATTCTAAGAACTTAAATAGGCATATATGGATAAGATGTAAAAGGTGAGATGGACAAATTTGCTTAAACACTGGAATTGTAGACAATTGTTATTTCCACTATATTTTTAAGAGATATTTTGTGTCAGTCAACTGAAGTTTAAAAATCACATTTGTATGCATCTTAAAGTGGGCCTCCTGTAAATGTGTGTGTATGTGTGTTTGTGTGTGTGTGTGTGTGTGTGTGTGTGTGTGTGTGTGTATGGGTATATATGTTAGAAATATAGTACATCTATATTCTATAAACATAGAATTTCCATTTCAATGGTCCTAGAGTCTGCAGAGGATTTTCACATTTATTGGCTCATCTGATTTTCTTAACAATAAAAGAGGTGGTAAAAAAAAAAAAAAAGTCATGATAAGCTGTATTCAACAGATGAAGAAACAGATGAGTGAGGAGAAGTTAAGGTACTTGCCAACACATTTCCCGATGTTATTCCAATGTTCTTCCTAAGGCAATGGGGGGCCTCCCCATGTACAAACCACCATAAGTATTTTAGATAAAATTGAGTTCTCAATTGTTGTACCTTCTGATCTTTCTAATTAATGAGGAATATTTTATAAAGGCAGTAGAAATTTCTAATAGTCTTTCTACTCTTAGTTTCTTGCTGTTAGTTGATCATCATAGGGAGACACTGTATCTAATTCATCTCATTCCCATGTAGATTACTGTATTTCAGAACTAATTGATCATATTCTCAAACTTGTGCACTATAAGTATTCCCATAAGTGATATATTTTTACATATCAGACTTAAGCAATTACTTGAAATGGAATGACATAGAAAGAGCCTATCTCTGAAAAAGTACTCTGAAAATAATAGCTTAAGCATCCCAGCTTCTAACAAATCATCAAATTATATCGAAGCAAATCAAAAGTGGACTCATACTGTTAAATATCCAAGAAAGAATGTATTATGAAAATAAAATGCCTAATGAAACGAATTCTTATTTTTCATTTTGCAAATTAATAGGATAGACTCAAAGGAGCTCATTCATCCCATAAATGGCCTTTTCCTTTCTACCATGATAACTGGTATTTCTAACTTAGGCCATACTATTACTAGATTTATGTAAAGTGGTTAAAAAAGCTAAAATATACACACAAAAGCCTGAGTAAAATTTCATAATTCATGATGTTCTAAATAAAGTATTTTGATATTAATGACTATGTCAATACAACTTGATTAAAAATTGTATTTAGAAAAACAAAAATCTAGGTGTGATGCCTAACAAAGGCTTAACATAGATAAAGGCATGTGTAATCATGGAAATATAATCTTAACGATAGGAACAAATGGAATACCTTAATTTTTCTTGGTCTTTTCGTTGTTTTTCCACATGTCTAAGAGTTTCTAATCTAGATTCTGGAGTAAATAAAGAAGGTTTATTCCAGAATTCTAGGTCATCGTCGATTTCATTTAATTTCTTTTTCTTGTGTTCTTCTTGTGTTTCTGGTGCCTGGAGGTGGCCTTCACTTTCTAGAGAAGATGGTCTAGAAAAAACAAATGGACACCGAGCACATAAGATCAAAAGTGCACCATGAAGGAGCTTCATCCTTCCTGCTGCCCCTTGAATACCTTATATACTTTTCTCATTTTAATGTCTTACCTTTGAATGACTAAGTGTGTCTGACAGCCTAGTTGAGCTAAGTTGGAGGAAATTGCTGCCCCGGCACTGAGGCAGGGCTTTGACTTCTTTCCTCAGAACATTGTATCAGATGCAAGGGTTCACAGGCTCAGCTAATATGTGTTACCTGGGGAGCATTATTAAAAAGTACTGATTCCTGGGCTCCCTTCAGAGTCTATTTAGTAGATCTCGAGTGAAGCCTGGGAATCATTACAGTCTTTGCAGGGGGTTCTGATGATAGAAAAGTGTGGAGGACACTGAGCCTTAGCAGCTACCCGCCTCCCAGACCTGTGCCCCCCAAGTCCACCCTTCACCTTCACGCTGCTCCAAGTGCTTGCCTTCACAGGCAAATTTGATCATATTACTTCCAGGTTCTTTAATGATTCTCCACCTCTAAAATTCTCTTGTGTGACACATGAGACTTTCTATAGGATGGCCTCTACCCACTTTGTTTTTCAAGGTTAATTTCTGATTATGTAGTTTTAATATGGTAACAATTCTCTGCTTTTTTAAAATCCCTGTTTTGTAGACTGTCAGACGAAGTAATGATGTCTCTCTCCATCATCGAATGGATATTATATGTAATATTCAGAATTCATTCAACATGAATTAAAAAAAATATTTGATGAAGATCTTCTGAGTGCCTGCAGCAGAGACAGATCCTGATTAAGCTAGACCAGAACACTACTGTCAGGAGATGATTCTTTGGGGCAGGGGATGACATCATTCAAGCAATAAACACTGGATATAGTCTCTCTCCTGTTTTATCTCTTCCCTAGAATATGTACTTTATAAGAAAATGATATCAAATTAAAGTTATTTGAAACATTTAGTACCAAGTATATCAAATAATAAGTACTCATTAAATATTAAATTTTTTGTTGTTATTGAAATGAGGTAACATAAAAAGCTTACTTAGTTGATCTTCAAGTAATGTGTTTTGTAAAGGTATGGGCCAAAAATACTAGGACATGAAATTTAAATAGTACAAACAGAATATAGAATAAAATTCTGTTAGATTCTTTACATATTATGAAATTCAATAAAGTATTTAAAAAGCAAAATAATGCAAATTAATGAAAATAAATGCTTTGCCACACAACTGTAGTTCTTATGGTATTGAAAACAATCTATGAAGAGGATCAATAATATTCTACAGTATTCCACCAGCTAACTGTCATTGACATAATTGTATCCATTCCCATTTAAATAATTTTTTTCTAGAAAGCAACTACTTGGTTTGCTTTTGCTTTTTTGTAATCTAAAGTAATAGTTTAAAAAAAAACTAGAAAAGAACTATACTTAAAAAAAAACTCTTAGAAATATCAGCTAAGCAACATAAATCTCCAATGCACATAAATATAAGTAGCTGGCTGGTAAAGAAGACTGAGCTCATTAGGATTTGAGAAATAAATAAACAGGCAAGCAAACAAAAAACCCAGAATTTCTGCTTCAACCACTGCCTTCAAACCTGCTCTCTTGGAGCCTTTTTCCTCCTTTCTTCCCAGAGTCCTATCAGCACTTTCAAGTATTAAAAGGTGTACAGTTTAAATAAAGCTTCAGGCATGTCTAAATTGAAGTCCTTCCCTCCCTGTCTGAACCTCTCTCCCCTCCCCTAGTTCCCGATTGAGCCATGCCTGGGCGAGGCACGCTGGCTACTCCTACCCCTCATCGCTTGCTCATCTATCCCTGTTCCTGTGTCCTGTCCCTGTGGCTCCTCGGATTGCCCAGCCTTCAGAGTTCGGGTCCTAATGCGATGGATGAGAGAAGCAGGCGTGAGCATCTCTCATGTGACCTCTGCTGCTATAACCTCTCTGGGGCCAGTGTCCCAACACAGTCTTCACTTCTTGTGAGCGCCTTTGTCATTTCTAGGGACACTAAAGCTTCCTCCAAACACACTGTTTCCTGTCAAAAGCAGTAGGTATGAATGTATCACAAGAAATTTCACCATCACATACAAATATAATGCAACAATTAAAAAAAAAAAGTCAAATACTTCCTGGCTGGTCCTTTTGTGACAACTCGGCTTCTGCCACTGATAATCCACTCATGGTCCCTTATTGCTGCCACCCTCTTTACCAGTATCTCTTTTAAGACAGCTCAAGCCTGGCTCCTTCACCATGCATACTTCATCTATGGGATAGTTACAGATCCTTGCTATGAGCAATGCTCGCAATATAAGCTGTTTCCATTAAATCCTTCTGCTCTAGGCTGCTCTAGCTCACTCTCATCTTTTCCATTCTCCAGGCTGGAAGCAGGCTGTACTTAGTTGAGGAGTGAGATGCTCCTCTCCCCTTCCTGTAGCTCCAGGATCTCTCGCTGTTTCTTATTACAGAAATGGAGTAGCCTCCTACTGCTCCTCAACTAGGTCAATGACTCACGAGTTCAATGACTCACCTCCAGAATGCCTAGGCTTCTGTTTGTATATGGTAGATAGGGGGACAGTGGTGATGGCTGAAGGACCAGCCAGTCCTGTGGGGGAAGTTGGCACCTACAAGGGACCCAAATGCAAGCTTCTACTGTAAGACAAGGAACAGGTGATTTTTAGCTTGTGTTAACTTTTTCAAGTCAAGGATTACAAATGATCCCCAATAAAGTTATGTACCTATTAAAACCTTGAAGCAAAATGAACAGAAAAACTAACAGTGAGAACAGGATATAACAGTATAAGCTCACTTATGAACATAGGTTCAGACACTATCAATATTAACAAAATGAATGAAATGCTACATTAGTAAATATATCATGGGCAGAGTGGGTTCATTCTAGAAATTCAATGATGATTTCATATTAGAAAATCTGTTTCTGTGATTCAATACATCAATAAGAAAATTCTTTCAGTAGATGCAGGGAAAACATTTAATAAAAATTCAATATATGTGATGATTAAAGCTCTTTAGTACACATCTGTAATCTCCGTTACTTGGTATGCTGGGGTAGGAGGATTGAAATCTGGAGGCCAGCTTGGGTAACTGAGTGAGACCCTGTCTCAAAAATAAGAAGTAAACTAACAGAAAAGGCTGGGGATACATCTCAGTGGTAGAATATGTTACTTGCATGCACAAGACCCTGGCCTTAATTCCCAGTACAACGAGAACAATAAACTCAGCTCTTCATCAACTGGAAATAGAAGGAAACTTACTCAACTTTACCAAACTACATAGTAAACATTATACTTAATAATAAAGAATTGGAAATATTCTTTTTAAAGTCAGAAATGAGATACAGATATCCATTTTTACTGCCGCTATGTCATCTCATATTAAAGATCTTCACAGTTACCCAAAAAAATAAAATAAAATAAAATAAAGGCAGAAGGATTGGAAAAAAATCTTAAAGTTGTTATTTATTATGTGTTTTTTTACATAGAAAACACAGGATAATCTACAGACTATAGCATATTTTAAAAAGGTCAACACAATTTCTTAATATAATATTGGTATCCAGAAATCATTTGTCTTTTTAAACATCAGCAAGAACCAATTACAAGTTTATTTTTAAAATCCCATTCTACAAGATTCTTAGGACTAAATCTAATAAAAGATGATGTAAGACTTTCATAGGGAAATTTTAAAATTTTAGTGAAGGACTCAGAAGAAGATCTAAATAAACAAAGAGCTATTTCAAAGTTCAGCAAGGAAAGAATCAATACCATGAAGATGTCAACTTTTCCCCAATTAAATTATAGGCAATTTCAATCAAAGCTCCACTAGGAATGTTTAGGGGATTTGATTAGTAGATTCTAAAATTCATTAAGAAGGGTAAAGAACAAAGAATAACCAAGGTAATTTGGAGAAATGAGACTATCTCCTACCAACTACCAAGATTTACTATAAATATATAGAAACTGAAACCAAGCAGAGGGGCTTCTGGGGAGCAGTTGCAGGAAGGGAGCAATGGACTTCTGATACCAGAGTAGAGGGTCTATGGCCAAACAGCCATTGAGATCAGTGCAGAAAGAACAGCACCTTAATCCATGATGCAGAGATGACTGCTGCATTTGTTAATGTTTGGTGCTGATATGTTTGGAGTCATGAGGGTTGTAATTTCATTACAATGGATTTATCCGGATGGGAGCCTGGGCCTGTAGGGTGTGGGTAGAGAAGATGGATCCCTGTGGGTGTGGCCTTGGGGATTATATACGGCTCCTCTTCCCCCAATCTCCCTCTTGTTTCTGGTCTCCAAGATGTGAGCACAGCCCAAGTGCTCTTCCTCTCTCCGCCTCCTACCTCCATGCCCCGAGATCTGCGGTCCCCGGCCTCACCTGGACTGAACCCCAAACCATAAGAAAGTCAATCTTTCTTCTAAGTTACATGGCCAATCTTTTAGATTATAGCTGCAAGAATGCAGACTGGAACAACTGGTTTCCTATACAGAAAAGAGCACCCTACCCTACACCATTAACAAAAGCTAATTCCAGATAGCCAGACATGACACTGGGTGAGGAAGAACTGCATAAATAGGACATAAAATAACAAAAATATGTTTAACTATAGTAATAGTTTTGATTTCACAAAATAGAAGCACTCATGAGACAGACTGGGAAAAGATATTTGTGAAGATACAACCACCACAGAATTTATATTCAGAACATAGAAGAAGCATAAATCAATAAACAACCTTAAAGTTTACTTAAAATACATAGAGGACATTAAAGAAGGAAATTTGAATAAATAATAAACATTTAAGATACTCAAACTCACTTCTAATTATAAAAATGCCAATTAACAACAACAACAAAAAAACCTAGGTGCTATGTAATAACAAACTTGGTTAGTTATTATTATTATTATTTTATTATTTTTTTGCAGTACTGGAGATTGAACTCAGGGGCATTCTACCTCTGAGCTATACCCCCAGCCCTATTTTTTTATTCTTTATTTTGAAACAGGGACTCACTAAGTTGCGGAGTACCTCACTAGGTAGCTGAGACTGGCTGCGAATCTGTGATCTTCCTATCTCAGCCTCCCAGGTACTGGGATTACAAGTATGCGCCACCACGCCTGGCTGGTTAGTTATTTTTAAATATCAATTTTATACAAATATTTAAAAATATTATATTAGGTAGACTCTCCTGCATAGTGAATATGTGAGTTTAAGTTTTGGAAAGAATTTGGCAATCCATGTAAAGTTGAAAAGATGTCAAAATAATGACTTCTAAATATCCTAAAAAATTTTTCTAATTTCATAAGGAAACATATGCAACATTGAGAAAATGAAATGGGACAAAGAGAGGTGGCTGCTCCAGGGTACATAGCTGGCGTCCACTGGTAGAGCCACAGTCTGTTATAGCCACGACACTCTCTGATCTGCCAGAGCCAAAGAACTGCTGACTGCTAAATATTTTTAATACTTCCTCTGGAGTAAATTTTAATTTATTCATCCAATGGAATGTGTGCTATTACATAGGTAAGAATGAAGTCGTTTTACATGTCTTCACCTGCATAAAATCTCAACACTGAATGAAGAGCAAAGCTGTAGAAATATGCATTGGTGCTAAACACAAACACACACACATTCACACACAAACTACTCTTGTTTAAAGAGGCATAATCATGTTGTAAAGCTATCAAAATACGATGGGATCAACATATACCAAATATAAACTAGCTTCAGGATGCAGATACCCCTGAAGGCGAAGGAGGAACTGGTTGGAGAGGTGCTCAGCACACCTCTCCTACTAACGGTATATTATCATTCCTCTAAAAGATCCAAAGCAAACATAGGAAGGGTAGTTACTTATTAAATCTGTGTAGTAGATTATACCTGCTCATTCAATTATTTTTAAACATTTATGTGTATCTAAAATATTTTGTAATTATATCTTCTCAATTTTAAGAGATTCTGTTATCTAAATATTGCTTTCACTGTATGGAATCCAATCAACTGACTACAGTTGCAATTCATTTAAACAGCAAGAAAAATTCAGATTCATAAAAAAGATCAATTAAGGGTTATTAATCACGTTATAATGTATTCATTATATAATTCACAAAACAGAATGTTTTATGATGCAATCAGAATTATTCAATTTATAATCATGTGATTTGCATTTAACTTCTAATATAATATATTCTCACTTTATAAATCAAAGTACACCTGTTAATTCATCTTTCCTGTACATCTTTTATAGAGATTTCACTGGGGATCATTTTAGATGCAAATTAAAGTTCCTAGCTTAGAAAGGCATTTTTTTTTCCCTAAGGGAAGAGAGTCTCCTAGAATTGGCACAAATAATGGGATGTCATACCTCCCAAAATTTACATGATATTTTCTTCTTCAAATTAATTTTTTGAAATATAAGTGATATTATGCTCTGGGAAGAGAACATATTTTGTTCTTCTGATAAAATTTAACTGGAAATCAAACTCTCAGGATTGACATACAGAGTGTTATGGATGTCTGTGTACCAGCGCCCATCAAATCCTGGGTTACTGCTCTTCTTCTTCTCTTCATTTTCATGTTCTTCCTCAAGTTTCCTCTGAGACTCTTCTTTATCTTTGGCTCTCTTGAGGCAATAAGCTTTTTCCTGCTCTCTGATTTGCTGTTCAACTGCTGGAAAGTTTTGCAATGCCTGAATCCTTTCTGAACGGTCTATTTCTTTACCATCCAGCCACTAAAATTAAAAAAAAAAAAAAGTACAATTATTCAAAGGTAGCAGTACAGTCAGTCCCAAGCTTATTTTGACTGGAATATTTTAAACTTAGAAATAATGATAGTGAACCATAGCAAGAGAGAATTAAAACAAAATAATTAATGGGAAATATCAGAAAAGTTGGTCTAAATCAGTGTTTATTTTAGACAATTAACATAGTTTAGAAAGCACTTCTACTATTAATAATAATAAGTATGCCTTCTGTCAAAACTGATCATTAATGTCAAGCTCTCAAAATAGTTTATATTAATTTTAAATTGCTCACTATATTAAGAATTTCAATGCTTAAATCAAATCATAGCTCCAAAGTATAATGACATTTCCCAATTGTTCTCTACAAAAAGGGCTTTTAATATTAAACATAATGAGCTCTGATATAAAGGAGTGTATGTTTTACCTTGGACAACAAGACACATAGAGTATACTACTAATTGTTATAGTCAATATTTACATCTCATGTTTTTGTAATAATTTTCCAAATTAAAACATTAAGATACAAATGCCAACTAAATCTGAAATGGCAAAGCTGTGAATTTAAAGATACCTATTTATGTGCCTAGCCTCATTCTACCAAAAGCAGAAGGATTTGCAAGGCAGATAATGGTTCCCCAGGAATGTCCACGTTGCAAGGACTGCAGATGCCTTTAAGGATCTTCAGTCCGATGTTCAGTCCGATTCCCCCAAGGATCAGAGTCCTTGTAAGTAAGAGAAGGCAGAAGTGTCAGAGTCACAGTTAGGAAAGGTGTGAAGAAGATTTGTCTACTGCTGGCTTTGAAAACTGGAGAAGAGGGAGAGGAGATCCAAGATGGCGACGGAGTGAACCATCCTTTCACAAACGCCCTGATTTGGATCTAAATTTACCATAAAAAGATCTTTTCAACAAAAGGAAAAAAGCGAAATCTGAACCACAAACAAATAAAGAAGATCAAGAAAGCAGAGCGACGACAAGAAAAGACGCCGTCGCGGAGCAATTCGTGCTCCGCGCCCTGGG
>PVLC010010171.1:0-51447 GCA_004027655.1 Graphiurus murinus | reverse complement strand
TCTGGCTTCGATGAATCTGTCCCCCCCAAAATTTTAGTTATACTTGTCTGATAGTACTTTCCAGACTTTACCTGGAGCAGATCATCTGTACTTTAGGCCATCTTTTTGCAATGAAAGTGTTGAACAATAGGGGCTGTGCCTTGTACATCTTTGTATTGTTCACAAAATCTCTGTGATTTGTCAGCATTTAATAAATGTTTGCTGATTTGTCTTCTGGTTCTCCCTCATTTGGACCGTTTACTTCCATGATGATCTTGTTTCCTTTCCTTGGGAACTTGTTACATCCTTCTTCCCTTTCCCCAGTTCCCCAGCAACTATATGCAAATATTTCACTTTGTGTGCAATATGCTCCCGTACACTAAGGAATAGACAACTGTACCCCAAAGAAGCTTTATGATCCCCTTGGGGAAAAAGGGTTAACACATACAATCATAAAGCTGATTTGCTGCCCCCAAGTTAGAAAAGATTCTAAGACAGAGGCTCAGTAAGGGCCGAGAAGGCAAGTGAAATAAGCAAAGAGGGCTGGATTATTTATATCAAGATCTATGATCTTGTCAGTTCTATCAACAGAAGGCTCTTTTGGGCTATTTTCACATTTGAAATTTAGGGTAGGAACAAGGTTAGAGGAAAGATTTCACTTTTATTTTCTTCTATCATAGTATAAACAGGAGCAAAAAGGTGAAAGCAAATAGCAAGGTCTTCTCAGGCCCAGGGGCAGGGAGAGAAGGAAGAGTGGAAGTTGACTATGGCACATGCTATTGACAGCCCTTTCCAGAGAAGGTGGCCAGCCGCTACTCAGCCCTAGCTGATTGCTGCTGTGAAGGAGGGCTCAGAGGGGCTTAATTTTCTTTAAAAATAATTATTTTAAAGGAGATACAGGAAAACCTACATAGTTCAAAGAGTTCACTATTATCTTTGAGGTTTAAAATCACATTGTTTTATTAGGCAAATGTTTAAGAGTTCCAGGTTATAATCTCCAGAAGTGTTCTTAAAATGAAAGCAAGATATAGCAGTATTTTGGACTGCACCGGCTTGGCATCAGGGAGAAATGGTAGGTGGGATGCTCCTATAACTTCCTTTTGTCTTTTTGTCTGGCTTTCTTCTCTTTGTTGTCTGTGCTGACCTCTATCCACGGCTCAGTAAACAGCGCCCCAGCTTTTCAATCTTTATGTTTCTCCCACTGGAGCTCGATCATGATAGAGGTAACCACCTCTTCAGTTCTGCTTTTAATCTCTCTCTCTGTTATTATGTTGACCTAACTGAAGGACACTTCTATTTTGCATCCCCAGTGGTCATGGTCAACTTATCCTCATCTGCCGCTCACCCCTGTGCCTTCTCTGAGGCCACCAGTGAAGGTAGTTGGCCAGTTTGCTAGTCTCATCATATGCAAGTAATTTTAATTCCTCTCCTTTCAACCACATGATTATGTCACAATGATCTCTCTGGGTGGCCCCTGCTCGGGGCATGGTGCTCAAATAGGCTTCTTCCAAGCTTGCTTCCACTTCCGCTTCCAGCTTCCTTTGCTCTGCTCAAGTCCATTCTTGCCGTCTCCTGTGTGCAACACCTTCAGTCTACACTTGTGCTTCTGGCTGATTTAAAAACTCTCTTGTGTGTCTTTTCACAATTTCCACCAATCCCTTTCCTTCATTCCCTTCAAACCTCAGGCTAAATGAGGCCCTGATTTGCTCTTCCTTTTGTCATCAGTACGTACTGTTTATATCTAGGAGTATGTTGCATGGTAAGGCTAGGTAGCTTTTTCTTTTCTTTTCTTCTTCTTCTTTTTTTTTCCATTTTAAGTAAAGGACATGAAGAAAAGAAGAAAAGTACTAAGAAAAGATTATCATACAAGCCCAGGTGCCGGTTATTAGCCAGCTGTTACCCCCTACTCCACACTGTGTCCTCAGCAAAGCTGCTGGATACATCATGGATGACTAACAGAAGATCTGCTAACAAACACCAGGTAAAAACAGAGGATGCCCATACCTGCTTCTCTTTTTTTTCACAAAGAGTCACCACAGAACTCATAATAAAATGAAAGAACACAACATAAGGTTCTGGGCTTCAGGACAGTCTGTCACATAGATCCCCTCATACAAAGTCAAGGGCAGAAAAAGCAATTGCTGAGTCTATTTCAATTTTCCAAAGGAAGTCATATAAAATCCACTGTGAGGGAAGTCAGCTTGGTTTTTTAGTCTTTGTTCTCCTACTATTTATTTCTATTAAGAAGATTGCCTCTTCCCATGAGCCTCAGTTCTCTGAGGGCCTTATTAGGGGATGGGAAGGGGATGCCTAAATCCCTCCCACTCATGCCACCA
This sequence comes from Graphiurus murinus, assembly GCA_004027655.1. Lineage (NCBI taxonomy): Eukaryota > Metazoa > Chordata > Mammalia > Rodentia > Gliridae > Graphiurus > Graphiurus murinus. The sequence goes on along the minus strand of PVLC010010171.1, from coordinate 49,132 downwards.
AGGCTTGCTTCTGCCGGAAGAACAGAACAGGAGAAAGTGCAGGGAGTTCAAAGGCCATTCTGATTAAATGTTGTCCTGGTTTTATGCTAAGTCTCGGAGTATTTTATGGAGGGAAACTGCATTTCAACTTGAGAGAAAGAGGGGGGGGGGCAGGAGGGGGGGAGGAAGAGAGAGAGAGAGAGAGAAAGGAGAGAGAGAAACAGACAGACAGAATAAATGAATGAGAGAGAGAGAGACACACACAGACATACAAAATAAAGAAATTCAAAACACTGAGGCTGGATGGTTTCCCAAACCCTTTCTAGTATGGAAAACCAAAATAATGACTGCTCTGGTCCTAGTAGCTACTCTACTTAGCTCTCAAAATCCCTAGAAGGAGCCTGGGAAATCAGTCATTCAAACTTTTGGCCACTGCATCCTTTGTTTAAAGAAACCTTAGGTGGAAACATAAAGTGTAAAGCAGATTAAAGTGGAGCTACTTTGATGGGAGAGTGATGGGGTTGGAGCCCTGCCCAGGGTTCCCCCCTCCCGCTGCCTCCCAGGAGAAACCTTGAAGGGGATCTGAGGAGCAGTCACTGCTTTGAAATTTGTTTTGGCCACAACTCACTGTGAAAATAAAAAAAAAAATCACATTTTATTAAGTGACTTGGTATAGCTCACATGCACATTTGAACACACACACACACACACACACACACACACACACAAGACTGAAACAAAATTTTCGTGACAGTACTTATTCTTACATGTAGCTATCTCAGATATTTTTCTTTCCTGCTTAGTCTCTATTTGGCTTAAGAAATACTATTTCCAGTACACTAGATTGATATCACTATTCATTAAGAGAGTTAGAAAACACACATCTGATGAACTAATCCTTAAAATAATTCCATAAGTGAAGGAACACTTGCTCAGGTCAACATTTCCTCCCTCTCTTTGAAACTGAGGAAGTGAGATGCTGTAAGATGTGGTAGTAGGGCTGATTCGCTTGGTCTTGGATGGGCGGATTCCCTTCGCAGGGAGCTGGAATGCTGACCCAACGCAATGTCTGGTTTCTTCTTATGAAAAAGCAAAGAACAAGTCAACCTGGTTTTCATCACATGTACCACAGAAGCAGGAAAAGCAAGAGAGAATCAAGGCAGCAGATAGATACAGATAGATAGATGGAGGAGAGAGACCTCATTTGTGCTCCGGTCCTGCTTCTAGTTTATGCTCGAGGCCCCATTTTATTATTGTTGCATAAAATACCTATATCCTTGAAATCTCCCATTTTATAAAAGGAAAGGGTGAAGAAAGGAAAATAAATCATTGCACAGCCATGACAATAAATTTGTTAAGTTATCATTAATACACATAAAATTAATTCATGTTACAAAATTATCTTCAACCTAAGCAAAAACCCCACCCCTTTAAGGGAGCAATTTAGAAAATATTTCTGGTGGATTTAAAGGAAGTTGAAAAGAATGCAAATATATATTTGCAGAAAGAATTCCCATCAACTGCTTTCTACCCTTAAGACTGTCAATCGCTATGTCAACCCAGTGGCAACCACAGGATTTAAAGGTTTTATTGAACTTTCTTTACTAATGTAAAAAAAAATCCATCTCGAATGCCATCTATTTAAATGTATGACCCTTTTCACCTTTCATGTCAGCAAGAGGTTCTAAGAAATGTACCTTTAAAAAAATCTAGCCACAGTAAACCTATAACAAGGGTTCAAACAAATGTTGTTCCACACCAAATCACAAAATGGGCTTTTATAAATTTCTCTCTACAAAAATAAATAAGGGAAAGTCATAAAAAAAGATAAAGCCTTCATACAGAATTGCAGCAATTATATCCCCACATCTACACCATAGCCCAAAACTTTGCAAAGGCTTTGATTATTGAACCATGGCTGAAGTGAATAATTTGCTTTTCACTAAGAAAACAAGCACATTCATACTCACCACAATGGAGAGAGGCAGTTTTAATTAAACCTTATCAAAAGATGAATAAAGAATAAACTCAATACCCATTCCACAGAACTCTATTTTCATCTGTTTAGTTTAAGCTTGCCATGTTCATGCAATAATTATCCACTGTCCAAAGAATGCCGGAGTTGTGTTAATGTTGGTAAAGATTTAATTAGCTCAATTATCTGGAGAGTATTGAAGTGAGGTTCTGCACAGTACAAATTTCTTCAGGCTTTATACATACCTCTGATCAAAATACATGAAACTGAATTCTAAGTGAACAAAAGACTCTTACTTCTACAAGTCTACTATTGAAACAGTTCCATACTTCATAATTTTATTACTCCAATTAAAACACACACACACACACACACACACACACACACACACACATCTTTAGGAGTAGAATTCAGAAGTAAGGCTTATCTTGGGGTGGTGTGTGTGTATGTGCCTGTGTGCACGCTAACAGTACAGACAGTGAATTTCCTAGATCTGTAAATATGTTCTTAGAAAGTTAATTAAATTTGCCTTTCAGATAAATATTAACATCTGAAGTCCAGCCCTTCTAAAAATTTTGATTTCTTTTCACTGTAGCCTATATAAATTACCTTTTTCCTGGAAAGGGAGCCATTTAAAGAGCATTGAAAGCCCAGTAACACAGACAACTGTTTCAATCTGTCAGACACCAGGGACAGACAGTAGGGTTCATTTCAGAAAACAGATTGGCCCCCAGCGGCCTGACCTTCCTGGTGGGAAAGAGAACATAGCACTAAGCTTGACAAGCTCAGCAACAAAGAGGCATATTCAAGTCCTCCCAATTCAGACAGGCTTCTCACAGGGAAAAATGCAAAGCAGGAGAAAGAAATGCACCACTTCCAGCAAAGCAGAGTTTACTTAAATCAGAGACAAGTTTCACAAGCATAACAAAAATAACAAATTTAGGAGAGTAGTAAGCACCATTGTATCCACTCAACTTCAGAAAGTTCTCCCTTCATTGCCAATGTCTTAGCTTCCACCCGCACCTCTGATCCATATCCACTAACGCTATCTCAGCAGTGGAAGTCTCCAAATGTGATTATCCTGATAAGGTTCTCCTAATTATTCTACCAATAATAAAGAGTGCATAGCTTACCTCCCAGAAACTGGCCCATGAGAATTTCAAAGTAAGCTTCCTCTTTCTTTTTACAAGTTACCAGTTTTGCCTGGACTTTACAACTCAGACAAATATATTTCCTTATCTGTTAGACCCTTAGACAACCATTTTCATTACTTATTTTTACTTTATATTTGTATAGGGTCTTCTATAGAAGTTTTGGAGTGAGACAAAAATCTAGCAAAAGGATCAAGAACCATCAAACAAACAAAACAAAACAAACCCGATAAAGTGATATTTAAAAAAAAAAAAAAAACCTCAAGCCAAATTAGTTGCTATATAAAAACGCATACACATATGTTTTCCCAACCTCCAATGTCAAGTTTTATTGTATAGTCTTCTTGACCAATTATAAGGAATGTTTAGTTTGTATGTTCTGAATTATATATGTGCAACACACACATTAATATACCATATTTTTGAAGCCTTACACTTTATATGGAAAATCACAAATTTAAAAGGCGCTCACAACTAACTTCCCTTATAAACAAGTATATTGCTTTTAAAAAAAACCCTCAGTCTGTGTTTTTAATGCATATTTTCCTAAACTATAGGGATTATGAACACTTAGGCTCAAATCAACTGGTGAGGCTGATACAAATCCTGATTTCTGGCCCAAAAATATCAGGATGGTTTATATAACCAAGTATAACAGATGCCCCCTCCTCATTATGAATATGTAGATGATTAGAAAAACTGTGAAGGGCAGACCCTTATATATCATGCAACACATCATCTTTTAGAAAAGAAGACATACATTTTGAAAACCAGATTCAGATCCAAGTTAGTAGCTTATTTTGAAAGAAAAAAGAACGTGGCTGGTTGAGTAGTGAGAAAACCTTCACTGCTGAATTGTCCAGAATGATTTGCCCTCACTTTAGACATAAACACTACAAACTCAGAAAACTCCATGAGAAAGAGGGGTACAAATGAGCCATGCTAAGCAAAAAATTATTTTTGATCCCATACATTTTTGTTTTTGAGCCCTCTTTTGTGGGAAGAGCATTAGTGGAAGGCTCTCTTTTTGAAATGGTAAAGAAAGACTCAAGTGTAGGTTGGCTTCGCCTTCTTTTCTAGCCTGCAAAGACTTGTCTTGTGCAACTCTCTCAGTCTGGCCCTAAAAGGTACCCTCGAGACTTCAGAGCATTCTGTGCAAGAACAAAGGGTGCTTGGGCTCAGTCTGCAACACAAGTCACTTTTACCACACAAATTCCCTTCTTTCGTGCTGGCAAAGGGGCATACTTTGCGCCCTCTAGGTTTAGAAGATCTTCAGACAGACACTATTGTGCAAACAACCCCCAAGAACACAGCTTTACTGGGACAACCTCGAGGCTGAGACCAAGGCTTTGAGAAAGGCCCCTTCAGCTGATTTCCCTCTGCTCTTACCCCCCCCTCCCCTGCCCCCCTGCCCCACAACCCTGAACAAAGCTGGACTGACAATACAGAAATCTCCTTCTTTCTTTGGATTAAACCCCCTTTGCAGGAAAAGCATGCAAATGCTGTCATGGCTCCCTTGTTTGAGGCTGCTCTTACCCCAGCTACTTTTCTCTGTCTGGCTTTCTGGATAAACCATGCGATGCCAGACACAGACACCAGCCTTCCAATTTAGCATCTTTCACAGATCTAACAGTCATATACCCGGCCTGCAACTGCCTCTAAAAGGGCCTAATTTAGTTGTAATTAACTATTCCCTGACATACTTCTTAAGGTATGGAAATTGTACTAAAAGCCAACAAGTGAAGCATTCTTTCTACTTCTCTTTAAATCCTTTTACTTCTTAGCAGTCTTCCTTCTTCTGCCTTCTTTTCATCCCTCCTCCCCCATTTTTTTTCTTTTTGTTTTTCCCTAATAACATTTCAAATAAGAGATGGAATGAAGTTGGAAACTGGGAACTATAGGAAAACAGTTCAAGAGGTAGAATGTGCTGAAGGATGAGACAGTGTGTGGAGAGAGTCACACAGAAAGTGAAGAGAACTAAAGTGGAACAAATTGTTTTTCCTGGCAGAAACATACATGTATATAAATAGAAACCTATATGTATTGGAATATTACTTATATAAAATGACCACAAAATAAGCCAGTGTTCAAATTCATTTCCTTAATATATAATTCTTCTCAAAATTAGTTTTCATTAGAAATAAAAGAATAAAAACAAGAGATAGTAACTTTGTCTCACCAGCCTCTCTTCCTTATCCTTGAGCTGCAGATAAGACAGAAATAAGGTCAATAATCTTATTAATTTCAGACTGCTAGCAAATGGTCTTGGGTCCACAGTCTTGGATCCAGTTGGCAGTGGACTATGGAGACCATAGTATCATCTTACAGGTGACTGAACACCACCATTTCAGAAGATGTTTGGGGGCTGGGCCTGGTGGGGCATGCTTGTAATCCCAGTCCTTGGAAGGCTGAAACACTAGGATCACATGTTCAAGGACAGCCTCAATGATGCAGTGAGACTCTTAGCAACCCAGGGAGACCCTGTGTCAAAACAAAAAACAATACAGGGATGGGGATGTAGCTTGGAGGTAGAATGCCTATGGGTTCAATCCCCCATACCACAAAAGGAAAAAAAAATGATGTTTGGGGTGGGGTGAGGTGAAGTAATAGATTATTTACCTGGAAGTCCTTTCATAGCCATGAGCTAGCTGTCCCACTATGGTCAAGTGGATTAATTGTGAAAACAGCCATGGCTTCTTTGCAACACTGCCATCCACGTGATCCACAAAGCATGGCTGGGAGTTAGTGTTGGAATAGGAACATACATATCATTTTATTAAAAAGACTTGGAAAAACAGCCTTTGAAAAACCCACTGAGATAAGTAGCAGGTGAAGAATGTGAAGTCCCACATTCTTATGCTGACGTGAATACTTTAGCTCTTCTCTTTGCTTTTGGCTAAGTTAGGATCCCATGCTATCTCTTAATCATTAGGATACCACTATTTCTAGTGTTAAATTAGGAGCATTTCTTAGGGGTAACGGAGAGTAGTTTAAATGTTAACTTACAGAATGCCCTGTGGCTATACAATGAATTAGTAGTCTCAGTACTTGACTGGTAATCTACAGAGGTGACTTGGGATCAGATGGCATCTAAGAACTTGTGCCCATTCAAGAGGACCTTGAGGTCCAAATGATAGTGACAACCTATTATGGCTATAAAACTGTACATTCACTAACTTTTCCTAATTACACAATAACGTTTTTAAAACTATTTTTTTCCTGCTAAACCAAGGACATAGCAGTTTAGTGTATTTCCTTTTAGTAATTTTTCCTACATACAAATTTTATATATATAAGCAAAATACTTTCTTTTTTCACAATATCACATCTATTTCTCTATGTTATTTGCCTTAACAATTATAATTTTCAAGGCTGCATCATATTCAATCTAGTTTAGTATGCTTTATTTCTTTCAAAAATATTGAAGTGGTCTTTTCTATTCTTAGTAATTTATGTATAATCTGTCATATGCTAATTGTTTTCTGTCAACATGTTTTCTTTCTCATGGTGATCATTACCACAACAGTTATTGAGTTGCTAAACATAAAGGGGTTTAAAAAAATTTGATTGGACACACTTCAAGATTGTCAGATACTTTAGTTTATTTGGATTTAAGCAAAACTGGGCATGAAACTAGTTAACACAAGTATTTAAAGTTCACAGGCATCAGTATGAATTTATTCATGAAAACACTACTGTACACCAATTGAATGTGTTTAGCATACTATAAGTAAAACCATACTGAATTCTTAAACATTTCTTTCAACCCTGAAAATGATCTTAAAAGTAGTGAAACAGGGTCTTCTCATTAAGTTGCTGAGGCTGGCCTTGGATCTGTAACCCTCCTGTCTCAGCCCCCAAAGTACTGGGATTACAGGTGTGTGCTACCATGTCTGGCTTAATGTATCTTAATATATGAAATTTTGTATATTCACAAAAGTTAAATTAAGGGGGTTATTATTCATTTTATAAAAAGAGATGTGACATTCTTTCAACAGAAATGAAAGGATTTATGCATAACTTTTCAAGAAACATATTGTGTACATGTTAACAAGTGCATATAAAGGCACCATACCTATGACAGAGCCACAAAATTTCAGGGCTGAAAGATGAGTGGGTTTTCAGTCAAACATAAGAGTATGTATTGGCAGAATTTCTGACATCATGTTAGGTAGAAATGGGAGGGGAATTTTGTGTGTTTTCTTTACTTATTTTGAAGTAAGTAACTTATCATGATCTACCATGATAGTTCAAAGAAAAGGAAAAACAAAACAAAACAAAACAAAAGCACCATATCTTTCAGGGTTGTTAAATGGTTCCTAAAGGATCTTCCAGCCTTAAGATGTTTTCATTCTTCTTAAGTCTGACCAGGAAGTCATACATATTTTCCCATGGGAAATCATATTAAAATCTAAGGTGTTTAGTTTGTCATTCAAGACCCTTCACAATTTGGCTTCAAATTTCTTTTTCAGCCCCACCTCTGCTCACTCGCCCAACCCCTGCTGTCCACCAGACTATTCCAGAAGGATGCTGCACTTTGAGACAGGGCTTCCTGGTTGGTGTTTATTTCCTTTGTTTGAAAACAGCCTTCTTTTCTTTCATGCTCATGCAAAATCTAACTCCTTCTTTTGCTTAGAATCTATTCCTTTGGCAAAACTTCTGCAAATCCCTCTGGCAAAATTAATTTCTCTCTCATTTGTCCTTTTATGTAGCTTCAAATTTCTACCTAGCCTTTATCATCCTGAAGTTTCAATGATTGTATTTATGTCCCTAAATTATGGATGTCTGAAAGGTAGAAACTACCGCCTTCACCACTGCCTAGTACAGCACCAATACACTGGTTGCGTGAAAAATAATGGCTGAAAGACTGAAGACTGTGGTATTCAGAGGCAGCTGGATATTCACTAATTCAGTAAAACATTTACTAGGCACAGGTTATGTGCCATGCTAAGAGATGGAGAAATAGCTAAATGAAGATAAAAGAATAAGCAAATTTCTGAATTCTAAGATTTAGATTCCAGTAGAGAAGACAGACAAATGGACAAATACCTTCAATACACATAGAAAGTTTCTTTTGTTTCAACATTTGAAGAACAGTCACACATTAATTCATGTTCACAAAATATATTTCAGATTGTCTCAGGTACTTTTCCAAATTCGATCACTAAAGTCAAAGGCTGCACTATCTCAGGATTCATAACTTAGGCACTCTCCTCTTTGTTGGTGACTACTCTATTTCTGCCCATTTTCAATTAAAAATCCAGAGCCTGGAGAGCAATTTTTCTTTCTTTTCTGATGCTGACACCGGGCTTCCCTGTCTTAAGTTCAGTAACCATTTTGAGTTCCCTCTATCTGAACAAGAACCTGTCCCAGACCTTCTGTTTCTCTGACTTTACTTCCTGGATAACTCATGTTGGTTATAAAACCTCATGTGCCTTGACCTGGTGATCAAGGTCAACATTACCAGTGTAAGCCATGTGGCTATCATGTACTTCCTGACATGATGTGATGAGAAAGGTACTTCATCTTAATGATGGTCTTCCCCCAAATCCATAACCCCAGTCTAAACATGAGAAAACATTATAAGGAACATTCTACAAAATGCCAGAGCAGTTATCTGCAAAAGTATCAAGGTCATGAGGAACAAGGAAAGAGTGGAAAAACTATTACAGACTAGAGGAGACCATGAAGAAATAAAGACTAAGTGGAATGTAGTACCTTGGATGGGATCTTGGAACAGAAGGACATGAATGTGTGAAAATAGGTAAAAGCCAAATAAAGTTGTAGTGCAAATAACAGCATGGAACCTAGCTTAATTCCTTAGTTTAAAAAATGTACCATGGTTATAAAGGATATTAATATAAGTACTATAACTTAATATAAGTACTATATGTTAACATAAGTACTATACTGGCTTTATAACTCTTCTATAAATCTGAAAATATTTCAAAATGAAAAATTAAAACATATTCAACTGACTGCTACTCATGAGGAGTAGTTATTTTGGATTAAGAACTCCCAAATGCACCCAGATTTCCATGAGCTACTGCATAGCAGTTGGGCAGGGAAAGACCCAAGACCCTTCTCCTGATAAGAAGCCACATTTATTCTGTGTCTGATCAGGGCTCGATTGAAAGCCTTTCTGAGTCCTACAAACAAGCTATAGAAAATGGCCCGGTGATTTAGTATCACAGGGCCAGTGGTTCTCCCTGCAAGGGTAAACTTAATGGATACAGAAAAGGGAAAGTCACAACCCCACAAATTAATATGTAGCAAAAGTCTTTTAAGAATTTTGTACCAAACATCAGTGGTATAGTAAATGACACTCCATTGTGATTTCGGGTGTTATTTGTATGAATACAAACTTACGTGTTGTGCCCCAGAAAAACTCTGATACTAAATTAAGTTGATAGAACTAGAGTAATTTTATACAGCATTGTTTTGCAGTGTACAGCAATTTCTTCAAGGTGGGGGGTTTACCAACATAATTAGTATGTTAGGGTAAACACTACAGGGCAGATATAGGGAAACGGTTCTCATTTTCAAGTCTTAGAACTCTTTCATATTCCTTAAAAATTATAGAGGACCTCCAAAGAGTTTTTTATTACATTGATTATAGCTGCTGATATTTATCATATTCAGAAGTCAAGTTGTAGATTTGGAAATTCTTGATTCATTAGAAAACCTATTACATGTTTAACATTAAATTATTATTTTAATAAAGTAGCTATATTTTCTAGGCAGAATTGGTGAGATGGGTGACATACTTCGCCAATATGCAAATCTTCCTAATGTCTGGCTGGATAGAAGAAAGTTGGGATCGCTTATCTGTTTCTACATTCAGTCTATTGTGATGTTTTGGTTGAAGCAAATCATAAAGATATGGGCCTCTCACAGATATAGATTCGGAAAACAAAGAAATATTTTACTATTCCTTTCAGATAACTATAACTATACATATATTTTCTTTAATATTACAACAAAACTCATAAAAAGGAAAGTTTTTAAAGGTTAGTTGTGCTAGAGACTCTGAATCTGTATCAATAAATTCTCTGTACTGTTACTTATAATCTATTACTTTACTTTATACTTTCTGAGACTATTTCATACATGCATGATTTTGCACACATCATGCATTGAGCATTTGGAAAACATCGATTCAATGAGTTACACAGATCTTTCACTATCCAGTGTCAAAAAAACCCATTTGCTTATCCTGCCACCAATCTCATTAGAAATGTCTTTGAAAAACTGGCCAGCTCACAGTGGCAAATGAGTTTTCCATGCTTTTCTCAAATTCTAATTTTCTATTGAAAATTCTAATTTTATCATTGGCAGTAAATATTGTTGGTTGTTTTCCAAGAATGGCAGACTCACGTTTTTTTCATTTCTAAGATATCTGTTGAGCACATGCCCAAGTTTGAATAACCATAGTTTGTCAGTCATTCTTAAAACAAACAAACAAACAAAACTATGTTCTGAGAAAAAAGCAACTAGTTTAGCTTGCAACTCAAACAAGGAGGGTTTTGTGAAATAAGAGTGACATTTAAGCACATGGTGGAAATGATTTATGCATATATTCAATTTGGTATACACAGAATATGAAAAAAGGCCTTTACTAAAAAGTATAGATTTTTAAAAAAATTAATCATTTTTACTTATTTCTCAAGAATAGTATTAAGAAAAACTGGCTTTTAAAAAAAATTGCAATTGTGTGTTGGTGAAGAATTTGGTACCCAGAAATAGTTTGGTGACACTGCCTTGATTCCTGCTTAGAAGCCAGTGGTTTTACCTATTGTTGCTTTTGCATCACTAATGCAAGTGTCAACACAATTAAAAAAAAAAGCAGCCTAAAGACATTTTAATATTCCTTTTTTTTTGGTAATACTGGGGATTAAACCCAAAGTTGTTTTACCTCTGAGCTACACCTCCAGGTTTTTTTTTTGTTGTTGTTTGTTTGTTTGCTGTTATTTTGAAACAAGGTCTTGCTAAGTTTCCACATTTTTCTTGAACCTGCAATACTCTTGTTTCAGTTTGGGGATTGCAGCCATGTATCATGGTATTGGCTCTTAGTACTTTTTAAAAATATGCTTTCATTGCTTCATTGCAATTATACATCACAGTGAGATTCAAAGTGATACAAAAACATATGTACACATACTTGATGTGTCTCCCTCTCCTTCCAGCAAAGTAGTAGAAAAATCAATAGCTTTTTCTATACACCAACCATGAACCCACTAAAAAAAGAAGTCTGTACAACATTTCTATTCACAATAGCCTCAAACAAACAAATAAAACAAAGACAACCACACCCCCCAAATAAAAACAAACTTAGGAACAAATCTAACCAAGAAAGTAAAAGACTTCTACAATGAAAATTTTAGAACACTAAGGAGAAATTGAAGATTACACCTTGGAAGATGGAAAGGACTCTCATATTCTTAGATAGGAAGAATAAATATTGTCAAAATGGCCATAATACCAAAGTGATCTACAGATCCAATGTAATCCTTGTCAAAACACCAGAGCTAGAAAAACGGATCCAAACATGCATATGGAAGAATAAGAGACTCAGAAGAGCCAAAACAATTCTGAGCAGTAAGAACCATGCTGGAGGCATCACAATACCTGATTTCTTAGTATTCTTTTAAAATCATTTTGACCCCATGTGGCTTCTGGGGTTCCAGAGTGTATGGACCACACTTTGATATCTACTGATATAGAGGGAAATTATAAGGACATCATTTCTTTTCCTTGGAATCTAGGGACTTCAACTGAGGAGATTCCACAAAGCAACAGGTGAGACTTTTCAGCACATGGTCACCTGATATACAGAGTTGTGGAAAGGTTCAACAAAGTGAATGATAAATACAAGACCATCAATATGTACCAGAGATTATTTTAGTTATTGGAGAAGATATGGATTAGGCAGAATGCAAAACAGTGGAAGGTCTATAAAGTTTGTGAACACAGAGCTGACTTTGAAAGGCTGAGGTGGGTATAGGGAATGGAGAAAAGGGTAGGTGAGGAGACCAGGCATGCGTAAACTATCCACCTTCCACTCCAGCTGGCTGGCCTTGAGAGGTAAGGGTTTCCCACTTAGAGGTGGTGGGATAAAGCCTGGAAATCACGTGTAGACAACCACACCCAATTCTTGTTTTCTTTGTGTGTGTGTGTGTGGTGTTGGGATCAAACTCAGCACCTTGTGCATTCCAGGCCAAGTGCTCTCCTACTGAGCTTCATCCCCAGCATGCACTCACAGTATCGTGTGCATGTATGTTACTATCATTCTGAATTAAATTATGATGTGAGACTATAATGTACCAATAATAGTATAAAAAATTTACCATGTTTTCTGTCAAAATAGTTTATTTTTCTTAAGAAAAAATCTGTCAATTATTAACAAATTGAGTTACTGTGGAAGAATGAAAAATGACTTCAGGTTGAACCACTTCAAACAGTATTTTACAAAAAAAAAAATTTTTGCCACGGCCAGCTTTTGGACTACACAATAAAATTCCCAAATGAAGGTTTGAATGGATTCACACTGATGTTTAAATTTTTAGATTTGACAGAACTAATGCAGTATATTTTGACAGCTATATACAGTAGCTTAATGCTAAGCTTTTTATGCTGAATACAGAACAGAATGAATTTTGCACCAGTGTTTTGACTGGGAGATTTTAAGATTCTTATTCACATTAGACAGCAGTCTGAGGCTGCTTGATAAAACAAGCCTTGGCTACTTAATAATTGCCTCATAAAATGTCTCAATATTTAAGAGGAAAGAGAAATCCAAGCCAAACACATTTTGAAAATATACATTTGAACCAGAATCTGGATGCTAAGTAAACATCTTTTAGTGTTCAGTCAGGAAGACTTGCAGCCATGGTGTCTGTGACTTAAAAATAACAAGATGAAGATCTCCCAGTAAAAGATAAATGACATTGTAAAAGTTTTTTCGAAAGTAAATACATTTTCTCATGAAATTTATGTAAGAAAAGGATTTACACTAAGGTCCATTTAATAGATTTTGACAAGACTGGAAGCTTTAAGTTTGGAGCTTTGTGACTACATGTTAGGGAATATTATTTTCTGTTTTGTCGCTGTTTTCTTTTTACAAGTTGCAGATTAACATAAGGGTACCTTCATACTTTGGTTTTGTTTGTAAATAAGGCTAATGTCAATTGTTGACTTTGTAGAATATCAAATTCTAGATGAACTGATATCTAAGCAGTAATGAAATTGGAGAGCTTCCCCTTTAAAAAACTGGAGACTAAATTTTTAACCTTGTACCAAATATGATACAGCCGTATTCTAAAATATACAGATATATTTTAACGTGGATTAGCTCCACATCTCCCAGAAGGAATATGGTTTCCCCTATCAGTGAGATTGCATGTGAATCAGGAACCCCAGTTTGATGTGTACAGCCAAGCTAACCACTGAATATAAACACCAGCCCTGTTATTCAGTATGCAACTGAGCTAGTCTTCCACACCAGCAGAGGGGGGAAAAAACAACAACAAAAAAACATCCCTCTTATTTTCTAAAGTTGCCCATCTCTATCCGTTTCTGTCGAATTGCCACAATTGCCCAGATAAAACATTTGAGAGTATGTCAGCTTTAATTAATGTAACATGACCTGATCATTTCCACAGTTGAGAATAAAGAAGTTTGCATTCTTTACATCCAAAGCCCAACCTGGAGATTATGCTAAGTTGCTTCATTCATAGTCCACACTCCTCCGCTCATGTCAGAAGGACAGCATTTGTCCCCTCTAGTGATAAACAAATTATACATGAAATCAATTCCACTTCACAATCATTTTCCCCATTGGGTATTATCTTCCCTTCCCTGCTCCCTCCAGTTAAGCCTGCACCCTGTAACTTGCTAATGAGCTGCGGGCTTTCTGTTCCAGGTGGCACCCCCTGCCTCGAAGTCATGACATTTCCCATTTCGAATGCTGCTGGCATTTTTCGACAGCTCCTGCTAACTAGCCTTTTTGACCCGCACTAAGAGGAACTCATCTGATCGAATCCTCTAACCTGCCAATCATTCCAGCAAATGATCTTCACAGTCACTCCCAAGGCAGGAATGGAAGGGGGAAAAAAAGGACAAGCTGGTGAGAGAACTAGAGAGTCGGGGAAGCGCTGCCTCGGCAGCTACCTAATGAGAATACTTTAAGTCTCTGAGGCAGCTGAAACACTGAAAAACTGGTGGGAAAATTAGGACACAACCGAATGCCTGGCTCTGTAATTACTGATTTCTTTCCATCCTGAGATCATTTCGAGAGCAACACCTCTGAGATGTGCCAGTTTCTAAAGAACACAAGAACCCCCCACCTTACTCAGGGAAAATAGATTTATTTCTCTTGCCACTATCAATATGCAATTCTCATAATCCCACTCTGCCAAACAGTATCCTTTGCAGAATTAATTATGTGCTATAAGCTCGTTAAGTGTGCATTTGTAAACCAGGGATGATTATAATGTTTGTCACTAGGAAGAAAAGCCCTCTCTTTTTCTCCAGCATATTTTGAATGTTACCACTGGTTAGGGGTGTTGACTTTTACACATTCACATAAAAGCAAACAGGTACAGTGGAGGTTAGTGTTTGGCTCAGGGAGGATTAAATTCTTGACATCAACTGAATAGGATAATCTGGACATTTTTAATGAATGGAGGTATAATATATTTTTTTTCCTTTCAGATTTGCCCTGCCTCTATAGAATCAGTTTATTTAATTACATATAAACTTAGTGGGTCCCCAGATCACAGAATAACCCAATTATGTTAGGAAAAATGACCTAGTAGGTGGTTAATTTGGCAATGGATCACAACTCTAGGTATCTTAATATGGAGTAAATTTGTTGACCAAAGGATGATACAACATAATTATGCATTATCATTACACCATTGTATGTCATAATGTAAAATAAATACTGTACATGATTTAATTGTACATGATAATCACACATCTTTCCCCATTTAAAGTAATTAGGCCAATAGTCCCACTTACAGTAATTATTATATGTAATTGAGGGCATTTTACTAATTGCATTGAAAATGATAATCCAGGGCAATTAAAAAATCCAAGCATACTATACATAATGCAAAGTATATTAAAAATGATAATAACATACAGGGTAAGATTTACCCAAGTATGGAAGTTTATAGTAAGTATTTTATTCCATGCTGGACATACATGGTGATATTCAATATGTGATACATTTTCATCAGTTTTTCCAAATTTTGTATTGTTTTTGTCCTTGACCTTTTATATTATTTCCTTAGCTAGAAAAGTAATCCTTTGACTAATCTATGGTATTATCTTAACAACTCTAGCACTGTAAAAATTACTCTTTTTGACTGTGCAGCATACTGTGTATGCATGTGTGTGTATAGCTTGGTAGAAGCAACTATCTCAAATTCCAAAAGAGACTGAGTAAATTATTCATTTGCACAACCAATTTGATGTTCTTAAAAGCTTTCTTCATAGAAGCATCTCTGAGTATTGCAAACATTTTGTTAATTATACTTATAATAATTTAACTAAAATGTTTAACTTTGTTTATTGAAATACATTCTGGTTATAGCATTATATCTGCTATCTGTCAAGAATTTTAATGTGTCTGAGGATCTGAAACCCTGGCTTTTGTCCCTGGGGCCCCCAAAATCTAGCCTTCCCTGATCTTGCTCCCCATTTCTACCCAGACAAAGCGCCCATGTGAGGAATATCTCAGGAGGAGTGTTGAGCATCCAGGGGACAATGGGAATAGTTTTGAGTTTCTTTTTTGCCTTCCCTTCTCCACAATGTCATTTAGATATTGTCCTCTGTGCATTCAAATGTCATCCCAGACCATCAGCCCACTTCAACTCAAACAGCCTCCTTTTATGCTTAGACACTTCTTAGAGTACCAGCAGACCACAAAGACTGTCTACTGGGACTCAGCTGCTACCCTGGTATTAATAATACAATACAGTACACTTAGGGCATAGACGATTTCCTCTGTATCCCAAATTCATAAGAATCAACATTAAATGAAAAGGAAAAAATAGAGCATCTGAGTTGATTATAACTATGTGTGATAGGTGAATACAAACTTCTAGTAGTTTGGCTGAGCATTGCAATGAATATCTTAGTTACTAGCCACATCACAGCCGGTGCCCACTATTTATAAGAAATTCTCACTCATATTATGCTGTTGACTAAGTAGTCCCTAATAAATTAATTTGGGTTTTAAAAAAACCAGAAGACACAAGCTGCAGTATTTTCCCTGTCCCCATAACTGAAAGCTCATCTAATCTGGAAATGCTGAGTCACAAAATATTGTCAGTTTTTGAGGATCCAGGAGCTGATGAACCAATTTATGAAGCATCAAACCAGTTTCTTCTTTTTTAGCCTTTTTTTTTTCTTTTTAAAACCCTCAATCAGAGGATAGAAAAGGAAAACAAGGGCAAAGTATTGTTATTCTTAACTTAAAATTTTTCACTCTGAATTTTTTTTTTTAAAGAAAAACACAATGAAATATTTAAAGGTAAAGGAGCGGGGCTAAGACCGGAGGATCCGGGTTTGCGGCCAGCCTCAGCTACCTAATGAGGCACTCCGCAACTTAGTGAGACCCTGTTTCAAAATAAAGAATAAAAAATAGGGCTGGGGGTATAGCTCTGAGGTAGAATACCCCTGAGTTCAATCCCCAGTACTGCAAATAAATAAACAAACAAACAAACAAACAAACAAACAAACAAACAAAATAAAGGTAAAGGAGCTCCATGTGAATAATCCACACGGTTTAGGAAAATGGTGTGTGTATGCACACATTTGTGTATGGAAGTGGTGGGGAAAAAGGGAGAGAAGAACCATGGGAAATGTACCAAATGTAGTAAAATATTCATATCTTGGTAAAGTGAGTGAGTGCCATTAGGACTTCTTTGTGCTATTCTTGCAACTTTCCTGTAGATTGGAGATTATGTCAATATAAAAAAAAATTGAGTACTTTATAAATGCACTCGATATAAATGCATTCTATTTCCATTCTTCTTTGTGACAGTCCTGGTACATCTTCAGGTGGATTAGGTGGTCAGGGCCTAAGAGTGGCTTTGCTGAGCCATTCAACTCCGGGATTCTTGGTTATGGTGCAGAGGGACAGATCAGAGGTGACCGGAAGAAAGGGAGGGGTTCAGGGGCAGAGAAGGGAAAATGGGGACAGAACAAACAAACTTCTGCACTCCACTATTTTGCATTAGAATTTCAAGGAAATAGGAGACTCCCCAGGGCAGGGGGAAGCTAAGTAAAGGGAGACAGACATGGGTGGGAAACTAAATAATATTCTGGCCTCTTTCAAACCAGCGTTTATAATATGCATCATGCATTTGGGGTACAAAATTTCTCAAATAAGATGTATTTTATTTTGAATCTTCAGTAATGTGGGGGTAATGACATCAACCAGGGATCCTTTCATTTAAATCCTATGAGGAACAGTAGTGTTTGTTTCCCTCTCTGCTTATTTTCCACAACTGTTGTCAACTACATGAAGCAACAGAGAGAACAAAACTGTAGTTGATAGGAAAAAAAAGTTGTAGGATCATGCAGAAAATAACAACACTTGGAGGAAAAACAAACACAGAAATCATCTTGTGACTCAAAGAAATTTGAATTTAACACTTGAATTATTTATATGGTGATAAGTTTTAATGGGCATTATCTTCTTTAGTATCTGTAGTTGAGAAAATGCAACATGACTTATATCTTTAGTCAACAGCCAAAATATCACACAGTGAAGATCTGAAATACCACACAACGAAGATGTTGTCACCCATGAGAGCTGGGGTTTCCCTCTGTACTCGGCTGAGTTTTACTGCACAGTACACAGGCCAGGCAAGGTGCCTTCCAGTGATATTGCCTGCTCCCTAGAAGCTTCTGGGATGGCTAAGCCCAGAGCTGTGACGGGGTGCCGACTGTACCCCAGAAATAAGGTCCAGGTTTTTGATATTGTGAAAAAAAGAATTTTAACACATATCATTCACAACATCTGGCAGGTTTATTCTTCAGGAAAAGGTCAGGGAGAGGAAAACTGGGGTGTAGGAAAAGACGGGGAGTACAGAAAGAAAATCCCGACCACCGATTCTTAGGGCATGCTCCCCGGTCCCAGGCAAGAGTCCAAGAGGGAAACACGTGGAACATCCCAGGGGTATATGAGAGGGCGGGGTCCTTAATTCCAGCCCCTCACTCTCAGGTTCCAAGCATTCCATAGGTTGAGCTCCAGGTGAGATTTGGCTCCTCCTCTTTCCAGGTGTGTGCGGGTGCGTCTCCGGTGGGCGGTGGGCTGGGCTATACGTTTCTCTTGGGCCGAACCAAAATTTCCACGGGGTGGACTTTTGAATTCACACTCTTCCAGATTTTTTTAAAAAGGCTAAAAACTATATTTCTATGAATTTTCCAAATACCTCTTTTCTACCTATCCTTTTCACTTCTAAGCTACCTCATCAGAGCCTCTTCTGAGGGGTATCCTTAAGAACAGGCTGGCCACCTAGTTCACAGCTCAGTGGACTGGGTCAGGGCTCAGGGCCTGGTCTGGAGGCAGCCTAGAATTGGCTAGCAGCTCCTCTGAGGGTGACTGGCACACAGCCTCACTCTCTGCTTCATGATGATGGCCTCCCTCTCAGGAGGCTTGAATCTGAGGGAGAAAGAGCTTGGCAGCAGACTGCCCCAGAAGCTGAGGGGCAGAGAGAAATAACAATAAGCAGGATCCATGAATAAACAGAAGCAAGTTAGCAGCAGCCGCAAAATGAAGGGCAGAACAAACAATGTGTTATGTGAAAACTGGAGAAGTGCGCCGTCATAATGCCACATCATGGTGGAGAGGAACAAGTGGCCAGAGGTGACAGGGCAGACAGACAGAGCTACTGTGGGGTTCCAATGGACACAGGCTTCATGAAGCTTGCCTGTGCAGCTGCTTGGACTGTCAACCTGTTCTTCCTCCCACAGACACTACCTTTAGCTGAGAAGCCTGGCTTGTCACCTTCTCCTGAAGGATCCTGATGCCAGCTCTCTCGGCCTCTCCTGTCCCCACAGGCCCTGAGTTCCCACAGTTCTCTCTGTGGCTCTTAGTCATCAGTCTTTAACACTTTCACATTGGCACCTGTTTCTTTCCTCACTTGAATGTTTCTCCTCACACACAACTGGACTCCTCTTAAGAGATGATGATCTGGAACTGAAACACAATTTACGTAGCAGATCCAGTGTACTTTTCCTGATTTCTTTTTAAAAGGCAGGTGGGAGAAATTCTACCCATGAGCACTGTCCAGGAGAGCAACCCGTGATGCTGGAGATACTTGATACCTCCTCTAGTAGCCACTTTGAACAAGTAGCTGTGGGCACTTGAAATGTGGTACTGCTACTAAGGAAAGGAAACTTTAAGTTAACTTAAAATTAAAATAGGCACACATTGCTAATGGTTACTATGTTGGACAGCACAACAGTATTTTTTCTTTAAGAAAAGGAAAGAAGGAAGGAAAGGAGGGAGGGGGAAGTTAGGAAGGGAGGGAAGAAACAGGTAAGGAAGGGGGTGAGGAGGGAAGAAAGTAACAAAAGAATTGCTTTACTTTATGTGAGGGAGCACTGATTATTTTTATAGTTTGCCGTTATCCTGTTCTAGCCAAATAAGTTATTTTATTTCATAAATATAAAATTCCTGCATATCTACTAAAGATTTCATTATCTGAGATTCAAAGGCTTCCTGCATCAATATTCCCTGGAGCTCTTTAAAATGCAGATTCATGGGCCCCAGGAACTGGATTTGAGGAACTTTGAAGAAGTTTGGTACTCTAGAGTGTGAGACCCCTGTTCTCTTGTATGTTCAGGTGCTGTACTGGGTTCTGTCTGGAATCTTGTTTTTAAAGAAATCTCTACCTTATTTAATTAAAATTTCTTGAACAATTAATGCATTCTAATCATATTACTTGACAGACTACTTTTAGGAAGTTATTGCTTAATGACTGAACAAAGCACAGATAGTCTAACCATTTTTCCATTGTCACACAATTCTTTTTTTTTTTTTTTTTTTGCGGTACTGGGGATTGAACTCAGGGGCATTCTACCTCCAAGCTAAACCCCCAGCCCTATTTTTTTATTCTTTATTTTGAAACCGAGTCTCACTAAGTTGCGGAGTGCCTCACTAGGTAGCTGAGGCTGGCCGCGAACCCAGATCCTCCGATCTCAGCCTCCCGAATGCTGGGATTACAAGCGTGTGCCACCACGCCCGGCTCATTTTCACACAATTCTTAAATAATGTCGACTAACAAAGATAACCTGCTAAAATTTAAGGAGAGGGTGCTCTCACTAATCTATGTATGCAGTTAACTTCTTGCACTTGAACCAAACAAGTTATTTCCTGGATTAGACAGATACTTGTAAAGTTACTATGAATTTAATGGCATCTGAAGACCAACTCATCCATTGAAAAGAGATGTTTCATAATGATCATATACTATTTCAGGAAAATTATAAAACAGATGTCTAAAAGAGTAGTGGCCATTCTTACCCTTTGTATTCAATAAAGGGGAAGTAGACAGTGACCATGTACTTCCTCTTTCTGTATAGAATGGCTGGAAAATTAAGCCCAATATAGGGGTATGTTTGGCATTACCCTATGCCCTATTTGGATGCGGTATTCAATATAACTTCTGGTCTCTTCCTTGGAAAACCTTTCTACACACATTTAAGCCTTTCTTAGACTTTAGAATGGCCTTGTTGTTCAGTGGTGATAAAATGAGTGAGAACAAGCTATAGGCTCTTTCGTCTACTAATTTATATTTAGTCCACTAATATCTTTGGAGGATAAGAGAATGTAGGAAACATAGTATTCTGATCAACAGTGGTATCCATCTTCTTTTTAACTTAGGTGCTGTGGTTTTCTTTTCATTTAATTTTGTTAAAAGATTGTAAAATCAAATTTGCTTTCTGCTGCAAAAAAAAATGCATCTCATTAGTTTTTCCACTAAAGCCAATTTATGCAAATCCAGCATTATCAACTGAATAATTGAGGTGACCTCAGTATGCAAGGAAAGAAAGAATGTGGCATTGAGTTATGGGAGAAAAATTAGAACCTGAAACATTCCTGTCTGCTCAGCCCCCCATCATTTCAAAGACAGAGTGATTCAAATGCTCTTTCCACACTTACCTCCCTGCAACTCCCCAGAGGCAGGTGGTTAAAATGCTAGTCTGCATCCAGCTTTGTTGAGCCCACAATCTCTTTCCCCTCCTTCTCCTTCCCAATCTCTCTGAGTTTTACCAAGACCTGAGACATTTGCGGGAAATTTAAGATGCCAGAGTCTGCTCTAGACAGCTAACGAATAAAACAACAACAAGGAAATTGAAGTCTAGGGAATTGCTATAATATTTTTCTTTAAGGATACCTTATTTGGGTAATTTTTTTTGCTTTATAATGTCTATAATTTGATATTTGGCTATTGGTTGGAGGAAGGGCATTCTATATGATGTATGAGGCCAATAAGTAGGCTGCAGCATTTGATCACTCATGATACCATTTGATTAAAATTTAAAGTCCCACAAAGATCAGAAATTAAAATGATTTCCTTTTCTGCTGACTGACAGAGAACTGTTAGAATCTACTTTTCCTGCAGTTTTTCTATAAGGAGAAAAATTGAGATACTTCTTTAACATATTATTAAATCAAGCTGGGGTATTTGGATTTGAAACGACAATAATGTTAAAGTTTTAAAAATCAACAAGAGAAAGACAAAACTCAGGGAGAAAATAATTGTTATAAAATAATTCTAGAGAAAAAGCTTCTACTGTGCATATATAACCTTAGATCTAGTTTTAAATGCACTTTTGTAAAATTTTAAAAATGCCAATGACTACAGTTCTGAGCATCTTTTCAAAATCTCTTAAAAAATAAGCAATTTTTGAGACATTATAGGCAGTGCTCTGTCTGGTCAGTTCAATTTGATTTTACAAGAATGAGCTGCCCTGAAATACATCAACACAACCCAGCAGCTTTGACTGGCAATGCCCCTGTCAAGAACTCTCAAAAGAGTAAAAAAAAAAAAAAAAAGCACAGGTCTCTGTGACTGAAATTCAGACGAGTGTGTGTGTGTGTGTGTGTGTGTGTGTGTGTGTGTGTGTGTATTAGCTAAGGAAATTATAAAGCCAGATGCCCTCGTTATGAAATGGCAGGTTAAATATTTTTAAAAGTCCTATGCCAAACTAAAATGGGCATGGTGACACACATATATAATTCCAATACTTGGGAGGCTGAGACAAGAGGATTGCAGGTTTGAGGACAGCCTCAGCAACTTAGTGAGGCTCTTAGTAACTAGTGAAAGAGACCTTGTTTAAAAAACAAAACAAAATAAAAAGGGTTGGGGTTGGAGCTTGGAGGTAGGATGTCCCTGGGTTCAATCCCCAATTACAAAGACACACACACACACACATACACATACACACACACACACCATATGCTATAACTCATGTGAATCAAAATAATTTCCAGACCCAGGAAGAAACTGATAAAAAACTCAGCCTCACTCTATGGTCAGTTAATTTTCAGAATGGGAGCACAGATGAGTGCTGTTCTGCTTCTAGGTAGCTTTTCAACTTTTTTATCTAACTGTGAGAAATAACCTGAAGAAGGAAGAATCTGACTCTTATCTATGGAGTAACAAGTTTAATAGTAACTTTTTTTCTGTTATAATTCTTTTTTTAATATGCTTTATTAGTGCATTATAGTCTCACATCATAATAGTAACATTTTTTTGACTGTCATTTACACATCATATTTTATCTGGGAATTCTTTTTCTCCAAATCAAATACCCCTGATAGATGAACTCCACCACCACCACCTGTTGCTTAGGGTACATAAAGTTAAGTGTTGAAATAGCTTAAGATACTGAAAGATCACCTACAGACAAACTTGCACCTTCTGCAGTACTGTGTACACCCTTCAGTTCACTATCTGCAAATTAGTAGAATTTAAAGAATGAAAGAGTGAAGCTTCATCATGATAAGGTTTGTGCCAGGGGCCAGACAGGAATCAGAAATGGGTAAAGAGGCCTAGATGGCAGCTGAGCTAAGCAGGGGGCGCTTATGTCCTCTCTAAGGAGGTAGCCACAATTCAGGGGCCCACCAAAACTTCTGGTAGGAATGGAAGTGCTGTACTGCCAGAGTTGCTCGTTTTTTGAAGGAAAGCTAGACACTGACTTAGAATTTTTTTTTTTTTGTAAGATACTCCAAATTTAAAATAAGAGCAACTAATTAAACAAAAAATTGGTCTGTAGCTTATCTATAGCCCAAGTGAACCATTTTATAACCTCAATGAAGAATGTATGAGTAGTTAAGATGATTTACTTATGACTCAAATGGTTTGCTTATGACTATAAAACTAAAGTGCAAGATAAAATATAATCTTGGTTAGAATCTAGTAGGTGTCTAATCAGGTATAGTGACCCATGCCTGTAATCTCAGTACATGGGAGGCTGAGAAAGGAGGATCACAGGTTCAAAGTCAGCCTCAGAAACTTAGTAAGACCCTGTTGAAGGTAGAATGCACCTGGGTTCAATCCCCAGTACCAGAACAAAAACCAGCCAACCAACCAACTAACCGACAATCAACCAAAAATGAAACCAAAAAACAAAGGTGCATAAAAATATGGAAATGATTACTGCACAGTAACTCGGTAGAGTGTTTGATAAATGCCATAGTAAACCCAAAGGATTCATAAGATAGTTTCAGGAAAAAAATAAGTCTGAAATATCCCATTTAAAAGACCTATACAATATCTATTAAGAATGACTTTCCAAGTAAAGTAGGTTGCCTTACCTGTGCTCTCTTGAGGATGCTGTGCTCGTCAGTGCTTGCTGTTTGATAGACTTTTGCCATAGCTACTGTTTTTCCCGAAGGCCCGTGTGCTCTCTCCAGCTTCTGGTTGCAATCTCACATTTGAGACGGTAAAAATAGAAGACACTGAGGACAGAATGAAGAGTTTTTATTTATATACTTGTAGATGTGTTTATAATCTTTTCTATTTAAAGAAGTAGAGATTGAGATGGAATGCTGGGTGTACAGCACATTGAATTGTGGTGCATGCTGGTTTTTGTCATGGCCACACACGTTTATACACACACTCATACACACATGACAGGGGAGTCTGCCTTCCCCTCTGAACCACAGCTCACATGATCTCTCACATTTATCTGATCTAAAACGATTCATTTGGATTTGGAAACATATATTTTGCCCTTTCTTTGTGCCACTCTTTTATTCCTTGATAGGAGAAATGTTACATTAAGTCCCACACTGTTCTAGGAACTGCAGATTCCTGCAGCAAACAAACCAGAATGAAAGAAAATCCTTGTTCATGTAGATTTGGGCTGGGGAGGGACAGACAGGCACCAGCCAAGCAAATATCATATAATAAAGAGTAGCAAATATTATGAAGGAAAATAAAATAGGAAAGAGAAATTGGAAGTTCTAGAGCAGAAGGAGGTCTGTGAAGACTTCCCTCATAAGGAGCATCTAAGCAAGGAGCCAAGCCCTGCCTATGTCTGGAGAAAGGTCAGGTATAAAATATCAAAAGAGTCAAGAAGAGAAGTGAGCAAGCCAGTTAGGATGCTACCATGAAAAGACAGGCCAAAGAAGACAGAGTGACTTGGGGCAGGGAGAAGCAGTATAGTGAGGACTGGTGTGATCCTGGATATATTCTGCAGGTGGTGCCAACAGAGTCCATGGAAGAACTAGATATGGAATGTGACAGAAGAGGATCACTTCCATCAGTTGGGGAAGTGCCATTTATTTGCAAGGGTAAGACTGTAGAAGGAGCAAGTTCAGGGGGAAGAGAACTGGAGTTCAGTTTTGGGAATACTAAGTTTGAGATGTCCATCATTTGGGTATGTAAGTTCGGAGTCAGAGAGAAAGGGCTGGAGATAGAACTTTGGAAGCTGTCAGTTTAGAAAGATGATATGTAAATCTTGAGACTGGATGAGATCACCCAGCTCCAGGGAGTGCAGGCAGATAGAAAGATCTGAGGATCATGCCTCAGGATGCTCCAACAGCAAGAGGTCTGACAGACTAGAAATCAACAAAGGAGCCTGGAAAGAAGAATTTATGGAGGCAAAAGGAAACCATGAGGGAGGGAATCCTGCCTTTAGCAAGAGGAAGTGGTGGCCAATTGTGCTAAATTTTGCAGATGATCATGATGAAGGTTGGGAAAAGACCAACAAGTAGAGACTTTGAAAACAGTTCAGGAGTTATGGGCACAAAAGCCTGACTGGAAAGGACTCAGGACAGAACCAAAGTGTAGGAATTGCAGGAAGCAGGTATATTTAAACTGGGTGTGCTTATTTTATTTTTAAAAGATGGCATGAAGCTACATGATGGCAACATGTTTTTTTTTTTTTTTTCTTTTAGTATAAGATATAGGACTATGTAGGAAAACCTACAGACATTAGATGTGGAAAGGTCCTCAGGGACCACTGGATCCATATCTAAATGAGAAACCAAAAGTGCAGAGGGACTGAGGCACTTGTCCAGAGTTGCCCCACTAGGAACAGTGGAGCTGAAGCTGGCAGCCAGGTGGTCTGATTCCCAGCTCAGTGCTCTTCACACTGTGCCGATTTGTTGGCCTTCTTTCACTGGGTTTGAGTTTTGCAAATTAGCAAATGAATGTAATAAAATCAAGGACTCTGTGCTATGAAGTGTATTTTGTTCATTTACTTTGACAAGGGTAGTTCAGCCTCAATTATTTATGTAACTTGATAGTATACACATGAGAATGCCCTGTGGTGTATTTGGGAAAAGTAATGAATTTCTTCTAAATCAGCCTCCATTTACTTCCCTGCAATTAAATCTTCATGAAGAAGTGGGGCAAGGCTGTTGGGGCTTTAGGACAGAGGGAGAAAAGAAGGACAGGGTGCCACCAGAATTAGCCAGCTTTAACTTCCAGGTCCCTAGGTAACTGTATCATAATTCTTGCTTGATGCATTTATAATTCCTGCCTTGGTGAATACATGACTTGTGAATTTTGGTATTATATAACTGTAATGAGTGACTACAGTTTAATGTGTTTCAGCATCCATTTGGAATATAGCTTGGATTTTCTCATACCAAAAGCAAGACTCAGTCACCCTGGACACAGTTTCCTGGTCTACACTTTCCCACTCCAGTTCCTCAATCTGGCCCATGCACATATCGGTGGTGTACAGCTGGAGGCAGCCTCTGGCCCCCCTGACTCTTACACCCTCAATGAGCATCTATGCAGTAACCACCTCCAGTCTTAGCATGACCTGAGAAACTCTTGCCTGCTTGCTTTAAGTCCACCAATTAAAACTCCCCAAGGGAAATCGGTTTGGATGAAGCCCTGGATCACATAAAGGTGTTGGCCAAGTGTCCCTCTCTCTTCTTGTCTGAGCTCCTTGAGTGTGTGTGTGTGTGTGTGTGTGTGTGTGTGTGTGTGTGTGTGTGTGTGTCCTCCAGGTATGCTGTAAGTACTAAAACTCTTAAGAATGCTCTTAAGCTGTGGTTGTCTCATTGAAGCTGTGCTGGTGGATTCCCTGTGGTACTCTTCTGCATGAGCCTCTGGGGGGGGATAGGAGCTACTAGTTAAACTGATGGCAAAACTTGAAGGGTTTCATTCAAATCAGTAATCTGATAAAATCTTAAGGAATAATAAAATGTGAAAGATATTACATTGCTATGTTCTATTCCAAAGCAAGTAAGAGTCCAGTGTAAGCATGCCACATAATTTTTACACCAGTCCATAGAATCGC
The DNA here is from genome assembly GCA_004027655.1 of Graphiurus murinus. NCBI lineage: Eukaryota > Metazoa > Chordata > Mammalia > Rodentia > Gliridae > Graphiurus > Graphiurus murinus. The sequence continues at coordinate 22,237 of PVLC010010171.1, read as the reverse complement.
TTCAGCACCCTCTGTTACCCAGGGTCCACTAACACTGATCTATCACAGGGTCTGATAGAGCAAAGCACACCAAGAAGGCTGGAGCCCACTATTCATTTATTTCTGTTTCCAGTCTTTTCCTTTTAACCAGGTTTCACTTCCAGTATGCACAGGTGTTTTCCTTTTGTAGCATTCTTTTAAAAGCACTAAGAGCTATCTGAAGAAAGGAGAGTGTTGTGGACTGAACTGCAACCCCCTCACCCCTGCCACCAATGATATGTTGATGTCCTAACCATAGTGTGCTGGTGTTTGGGGATGGGGGTCTTTGGAAAGTGGCTAGTTTGATATGAGGTCAAAAGGATGGGGCTCTCATGATAGAATTAGTAGCTTTATAAGAAGGGGAAGAGAGAAATGCTCTCAACCCTGTGAGGACACATCAAGAAGGTCTTCTGCCAGCCAGGAGAGCCCTCACTAGGAACCATTCTGCAGGCACCTTTATCTTGGACTTCCTATTCCCTGGAACTGTGAGTAACACATGTCTCTTGTTGAAGCCACCCACTCTATGGTATTATGTCACAGCAGTCTGAGCAGATGAAGACAGTGAGGTTCCTGGAATTGTTAAGTCTGAACCATAACTTGAATGCTAAGACAATCCATTCATTGGTTCTGCAATACTTCTTCCAATATCCTTGAAAGGAAAGCATGTGTGAGCTATGTGCCACTGCTACTGCCAGATGGTGAAATTTTATAAGATGCTACACTAACATAAAATTTAATTTTAAGAATTTTAAGAATTTCTAAATGTAGTCAGCAAAATATTAACCCAAACAACAGAGTCAACAAAACCAGTCATTTCACTTAAAGGAATAATTCCCAAAGTCTCCAAAGTCAGGGAATTCTTTGTTTTGTAAATATGTTTACAGTACAGCCACATTGTTCTAAATGGAAATGACTGTAGTGTTTAATACTGGGATTGTCCTTTCTTGCAACTGGATTTATGCTTCATAATGATTATCTTCTAGACACAGAAATAGCATTTCTGTAACTCAAAATTGTTACCAGAGGCATTTAGCAGAATCTTGCCTTAAAAATATAATGATTTTTCATCTTTATTCTCCCCCCTTCAAAAGGTTTCACTGCTCCTGATGTTTAACGTTATGCAAAGACGTGTTTCTGCCAATGAATATCGCCTTATGGTTATGCTTCTGCAAATAGCCTGCTGTGAGCTGATAAAGGGATTAATGCAGCCAAAATTCTTAATCTGTGAAATTACAAATTAAATTCTCATATTAAAAATACCACCCTGAGGTATTTTTTGTGGTTTTAATTCCCCTCTGGTGTTCTGCATACATTGTGCTTGTTAATGATGGGGACGAGGCTGTCTCCCTTGGCAGTCTGCTGCCGAGTGATAATGTGTAGGCATTTACCCACACTGATAGAAACTGGATTTAACCACTAGCTGATAAACTAAGTGGCAAGTGGGTAATAAGTCCACATTAACAGAAAAGTGCTACGACAGAATTCAGAATTCACAGACCATCAAAATCCTGGCTTAACGTCAATCATCAAGTCAGATGGGATTGAGATGTCACCAAGGAGGAGGGACATCAAGTTACATGAAAGGGGAAAAACAAACCATGTGTTAGAGCATGCTGGACCATAAATGAATTAGCTTTGCATCACTTTTTTTTTTCAGTAGAAGAAGATGTGTCACCAATCCATTATTTTTTTCCTGTAGGGTTTCCATCTTGAATTTTTCTTTTTTTTTTTTTTTGTAATTTGGGATCATTGTTATAATGGTCATTGGGCAAGCTTTTAGAGGAAGTAGGGCAAAATATAGAGTAAATATGGACAGAGAATATATGAAGTGTTAGTGAAGATTTGCTACGTTTTGGAGAGTAGTAGATGAATATATCTATAGTCACTTCAGGGTAAAAAACCTAGTTGGAAATAAGTGTGGGATATCAAAAAGCTTAGGGTGGGCATACTCAGGAGGAGGTACTTGGAATTTGGTTCCAAAATAAAGGGTTATTGATGTTAAGGAGAATCCAATACTGCAATGGGGGAACAAGTCTAAAATCCAGGAGACAAGCCAGGCATGGTGGCTCACACCTGTAATCTCAGTACTTGGGAAGCCGAGACAGGAGGATTGCAGGTTCTCGGCCAGCCTAAGCAACTTAATGAGGCCCTGTTTCAAAATAAAAAATAAAATAGGACTGGGAGTGTAGTGGCTCAGAGGTAGACTGCCCCTGGATCTAATCCCCAGTACAAAAAAATAAAATAAAATCCAAGAGACAAAGGGAATAAATTTGTCTCTACTATAAATGTTGTATACTCAAGGATTAATAAACAGTATAAATATATATGCACATATGTAGCATGTTATTTTAAGGCAATCAGGAGAGTATGCAAAGAAATATCTCCAATGGGCCTTTAGAAAGGGTGCATCATCACTGAACAAAAATATTCCTCTGCAATAGTGTTTTGCAAAATTTCACAAGAATTCTGTTTCACACTTGGGAAGAAAGCTGAGATCCTCCCAGCCATAAATCCTCCCACAAATATTTTAAATGTAATTGAAAAAGCCTGTGTAAATATGAACACTTTTGTAAAAACAAAACAAAAACCCACCCAGGAATGTGTTTTGTTTTAAAGGATCCAGAGAAGAGCTGTCTGTACAAATACCAAGGGCATGTGTAGTTAAAATGAATTACATATCTTCAGTCTTTACATGTCAATTCAGTGCTTTAGCCAATTGCCAACTCTGTTTCTCAGCTCACTGCATTGCAGCCCTTTTTAAGGTTATTGTTACAACCAAGATGGTCTCTGAGAATTAAACAGAAATGAATCATTTCTCCTCTGTGTACTGCAGCCAGTGAAAATAGTACTGTATGCATAAAGCACTAAATATGTAAATCATATTTTCCTTTTCCTTTATGACTGCTCAGATCATTTTTTTGGACACACACATAATCAAATACAAAGATGCGCAGCTGCATACTGCAGAGCAGAGATAGCAAAAAGAAAGGAATCCATTTTCTTCCTGCGTCTGGTAAGCTAGCAATTGAATGGCAGGATTCCACTAAATATATACACACATGACCCCCCCCCGTACTCTGCTCTGGTGCACTCATGCATGCCCTCTCTCTCTCTCTTTCTCTCTCTCTCTCTCTCCACACACACACACACACACACACACACACACACACACACACACAATCTTATGTTTGTGCACACATAAGCAAGTGATTCTCTGTACATGCATGTTACATATAAACAGTAAAGTGCTTTGATGGGATATTGCAGGTGTGTCATACGTACTATCGGTCAGCTCCCATAGCCGTGGGGGGAGGTCACTAAAATACTCATGGCTCAAGGCAGCCTGTGCTGAGAGTCTGTTCTTTGGGGAACACTGTAGGAGCTTGGAGGCCAGATCCTCTGCATGATTCACATAGCTGAGCCTACGAACACATGCCAAAAAGAGAGAGATCAGACCAAAGAAGAAAATCCACTAAATAACACATAAGGCTCATGTCATTTTTCTGTCCTTCCATTTATTCCTGGCCAGGAAAACAACTCAATTACCTGCTGAAAATAAACAAGCAGAATTCAAGTTGGTTCTTAGAACATCTGTTACGCCAGACTGACTTTTACTCGAGATAGTCTAATGCACTGATTTAAAAGATTTTTTACTGTAAGCAAAGGGTTGATTCTTTCAGAATAGTTAAAACAAAATCCAAAGGTAGAAAATTTCGGAAGACAATTTATCAAATAGTTGCCAGCATTTTATTCATGGGCTTTATGTACTACATACACATCTGGATACATTTATGGGAAATTAATGCCAAATAACAGGGAGAATTAAAATAGAACTGCTATTAAATTCTCTAGTTACTAAAATTATTTTTACTCTAAGAATTTATATTTCCTTGCATTGAATGTAAAATTATTGAAACAAGTGCCCTGTCAAATACTATCATGATATTACAAGTTAACAGAGAGGATATGCTGAAATGATATGGGGCTGAATCAATTCAAGATGACCTTTAAAATAGCAGTAGATAGAAAATATGTGTCTTAAGATTATCGGGGGGAAATAAAAGGGCAGAAGTAAAGCCTTTCATGTGGTATAAGCTTTCATACCAGTGGCAGCAATACTTGGTCCAGCCCAGTCTTGCTTTTCATGGAATCACCATTTCTCTGCTCTGAACAATCCAACGTGGATAATTAACATAATACTGATAATAAAAGTATTGCTGGTAATGTCTGCCATTTATGGAGAGTTGAACACATGTCAGGCACTTTCTCAGGCACTTTTCACATTCTTATGTTTCCTATGGTCGTACAAGGCAACCGTTCCCATTACTAGTGATGGAAGGCAAGCAGGAGCCAGAGATGGTAGTGTACTGCTCAATTAGCAATCCAAAGTTCTCTAAAGGCAAAGGCAGGGATCCCTGAGTTTCTGTAACATGGTGTGCAAGTGCAGTGGTTCTCAGAGGCAGCCAGATGGGTGAGAGAACATAGCTTCTGGAAGTGAGTGTCTTTAAAAAAAATCTTGAAGCTACTAAACACACAATTTGTCAAAAAATTCTTTCCTCAATGACCATTTCTCCTGAAGCAGCTCATTATTGTTGATTTAAAATTGATATGGGTAGGTGGGGGGTCAGGATTGAAGAAGAAGGGGAAGGGAGGTAATACATTTAGGTGGAAAAAGGAAGAAAAGCATATAAAAACATTAGCCCATAGATCTGGTCTAAGAGACCTTCTCTGTAAACCTCAATATGTGAAGATTTCATAAGACTCACTGTCAGCCTTCTGCAATTGTTGTTTGTTCTGCAAATGGATCAATGGATTGGGTTTAAACATGGCTGACTGGCAAAAAGAAATGGAAAAGGAGCCATTCTCTAAACTCTCCAGTGTCTCCCCCTCCCCAAGAGGCCCCAGGACTATTTAAATTATTTCCTCCTCCCAAGATTTTCCCACAATTATAAAGTTTTCATTAGTATTTGAAAAAAACAAATGCAAAGTTTGAGATGGATGGACTTCCTGGTAAGAACTGCACTTATATTGAATATATAGTTTGTATATGATGAATGGTACATTCATATCAATTTTATATACCTTGATAATATAGAAAAACAATGCCAGATTGGGGCTAGAGCTGAGTTTTAGACCTGGAACATTTTAAAATTTCAAATAAATATTCTTTATTAAGAAAAAAAAGGAATATTGTTAAGCACCAAAGCTGTATGTTTTTATATTACACATACAAAATGAAAGAACTAATTAAAATACTCAGGCCGGCGTGGTGGCGCACGATTGTAATCCCAGCATTCGGGAGGCTGAGACTGGAGGATCCGGGTTTGCGGCCAGCCTCAGCTACCTAGTGAGGCACTCCGCAACTTAGTGAGACTCGGTTTCAAAATAAAGAATAAAAAAATAGGGCTGGGGGTATGGATCAGAGGTAGAATGCCCCTGAGTTCAATCCCCAGTACCGAAAAAATAAATAAATAAATAAATAAAAATAAAATACTCAGTATACAAGTTTTTAACCACTAAATTCATGACTATAACAACACATGAAATACGAAGCAACACAAAGTATTTTATTTTTTATTTTTTATTTTTTTTGCGGTACTGGGGATTGAACTCAGGGGCATTCTACCTTCGAGCTATACCCCCAGCCCTATTTTTTATTCTTTATTTTGAAACCAGGTCTCACTAAGTTGAGGAGTGCCTCACTAGGTAGCTGAGGCTGGCCGCGAACCCGGATCCTCTGGTCTCAGCCTCCCGAATGCTGGGATTACAAGCGTGCGCCCCCACACCCGGCTCAAAGTATTTTATTTTTAATCTTAGTTTTCTCATCTATTGAACAAGAGTAATGAACCTTATGTGACTGTGGTCTCCCCAGCTCCAACGAGCTGTGAATCCTACTTGAAGCATGGCTTCACTGCTTTGAAGAATGAGAAGTATTTATAGATGTATCTGTATTTCTGCAATTGATTGTTTATTACATTTAGATATAATGTATATATCTAGATATAAGGAATTCATCAAATGATTAAAGTTAATTCATCAAATGATTAAAGTTTAATAATGTCAATGAAATAATCAGATTTTGATTTGTGATATTCAGCTCATACATATTTATATTACATAAAATTTTAGAATATTTTCTTCCAATTCTCCACATGCATTTTTAACAACGGAGTCTTTGTCCTAAGTTGTGTGAGATATGAGCTTTGTGGGAATCCATGTATGATATCCTAATTAGAAGTTTTATCTGAAGCTATAAGTGCACCTTATCAGATTGTTAGAATGACTGTTGTTGTTCTCACAATCTCTTTTTTTTTGGATGGTACACTTCTTCAATTTTTCCTTGTTAGGACATCATTCTTTTTTAATATTTTGCCACCTTATTATTTTTTTAATAGAGATAGACTTTTTCCTTGAGTCATTTGTAAGTAGTTGTTCTTATTGCCATCCCCTTACCCAGTAATCCTTCAGTGTGTACTTTCTACAAAGGTATTCCTTATATTACAATGAAACAGTAACAAAACTGGGGCAATTTAATATTGCTATAATACTATGATTTAATTTACAATCTATTCTATTATTTGCAGTCCAATTCCATCAGTTGTCCCCCGAATGTCTTTTGCTATGCATTTAATGTAATTAAATGTAATAACTGCATAGCAGTCCAATACTGTTACACCCTTCTGGTAAATTAAGCCTTTAGTCATTACATTGTGATCTTTCTTTTTAAATTAATTTACTTTTATTGGTGCATTCTTGTTATACTTCACAGCAAGGTTCAGTGACAAATACAGACATGCACACAGCATTCTTGTGTGTTTCCCTCCAGTTCCCACCTTGCTCCCAAAGATAGTCTTTACATTGATATAAAGTTAACTTCATGTATGAACAGAGGATTATTTGAATAGTTTCTATCTTTAATAAAACTTTCTAAGCTAAGTGGCTTATTTTACATTAATTTGATAACCTTAGTTTTCTTTTACTTATTTTCCTGGTATACTTTGTGTCATCTGCCTACTTTTCATATACTTACTTTTAAGGTGTCTCTTTCATTAATATTATGTAGTCCATCTTATGTTTTATCCAATTAAGCAATCCCTGTCTTCTAAGGAGGAAGTTTAGTCCATTTATGTTTTTGATTAATTGATATATTTGGAATTATTGCTGTCAGCTTAATTTTGTATTCTGTTTTATCTTTCTTTGCTTTTTTAAAAAAATTCCTACCTTCTTTCAAGTTGAGTTTTTAAAATTCAACATCTTCCATCTTCTTTTGGGAGTGGGTACTGAGGATTGAACCCCAGGACATTCTATCTCCTAGCCACACCCCAGCCTTTTGTTTTTGGAAAAAGGGCCTGGCTAGGCTACTGAGGCTGTCCTCAAACCTGTGATACTGATCCTTTTGCCTCAGCCTCCCAAATCCTGGGATTACAGGCATCTACCACCACGCCCAGCTTCCAACTTTTACTTTAGAAGTTACACACTATAATTTTATATACTTAGTAGTTTCTGTTAACTCTTCTTTTTCTCTATTTTGTATTCCATTATTTCCTTAAATGTTTAAACTCTTATAGTAAGTTTTTATAAGCTGGTAGACATCTACAAATTATTTCTTCCATGGAACTATAATCATATATAAACACATTTCAGATAGTATATGTACACAGCTGAAATGACATCATTATATATTACATATATTTTACTGATTAGATTAAAAGGTTAATTAGTAAATATGCAAATATTAAATTATACAGTTCAGCAAGAATATGGAATATTAGTATCTGCTGAATGTATTGGCAGACACTCATTTTTTTGCAAGAGAGGTTAGCAAAAGAAAGAAAAAAAATTTCAACAGATATTGAAAAAATACAGATTTTCAAAAATTGCATGATTAAGAATTATTTTAGCTATAACCACAGAGCATGTCTACTTTAAAAATATTTACAAAATTAAAGGAAAAATGTTCTGAAGAAAGCAACACATTTTACTAAAAATATTTAACAGTTCACTCCAAGTCTTCCTTCAAGCTCTCTCTTTCAAGTTGTGCCCTAAAGTGCAAACATTAAATTAAATTTTTAGACATTTTTTCGTCTGGAGACATTAAAAATATGTGTGCTTCTGTACAATGTGGACTTTACATGAACTTTTCAACCAGAGGTTTGTGATTATCAAAATGGAAGTTTTCATAACAGCACAAAACAAAACTTATAAAAAACCATTAACAAATCATCATAAGATTTGGACAAAGGCCAACAAAATCAATGGTTACACAAACCTGATATGTACTGTGCTAAATGTGGGAGATACAAACATAAGTAACAGCCAATTGGCCACATAGCCCTACTAGAAATGTTTCAAATGACCAAAGGGATAAACCATAGAAGGTCTAGACTGTTGTTCATAGTTCATGGAATTTTAGTTCTGTATGACAATGAAAACATACAAGTATTATGCTCAGTATTTTTTCACCCAATCTTTCCACACTTTGTATGCATCAATAAGATTTTGGCGTAGAAACAGATTTGAAGAAGACTTAAATAAAAAATGTCAGTTGATAGAACTAATAACTACATTTTAAATCCTGGACAGCAAACATGATCCTAATTCGAACACAGAGGTTGCAATTCTACCATGCTTGAGGCCTGGTACAACTGCTTGTCGACAAGCCTATGGAAGCATCATTAGACTTATCACTCATTAAGCCTAGATTTGGGTAACATGTATAATAAAGTTGATCCTATCTTAAGTGACATTTCCAAGGTAACAACATCAGAGAGTCCAGTTTACTGACTGAAAACTGCTTCTGTAGGCAACTGCATTTTATTTTTAATTAATTAATTTTTATACTTTTATTAATATAGTCTTTAGTCTGACATTATAATGTAGTTAATAGTGATAGTGAATACACACAGCAGCTGGTGAGTTTTCCCTCGACTCCCTTTCCTCTCCTTCCCCCTTCCCCACACGTGATATTTAGATTGCCATTGGTATTCTCACATATGCACAAAATGTCCATGGAAGCGTTTCCTTTGTTAATTCTCCCTCTCCCCTACCTTCCCCTAGACCACCTCCCCGGCTCCACTGGTATTTCTCCTCCATTATTGAAGTCCCTCTAGTATCCTGATTACTCCCCAGATTCTACATATGAAAGAAAACATGTGACCCTTCAGTTTCTCTGACTGGCTAACTTCACTTAACATAATGTTCTCCAGGTCCATCCATTTTCCTGCAAATGACATAATTTTGTTCTTCTTTATTGCTAAGTTAGAATTCCATTTTGTATATATCCCATAATTTTTACAATCCATTCATCTGTTGATGGATACCTAGGTTGGTTCCATAATTTGGCTATGGTGGATTGTGTATTACTATAATATTCTGACTTCAGTCCCTTTGGAAAGATACCCAGGAGTGGTACAGCTGGATCATATGGTGAATTCACTTCCAGTTTTCTGAGGAATCTCTACACTGATCTCCATAGTGGTTGCACTAATTTGCAATCCCACCAACAGTGTATAAGAATTTCTATTTCCCTACATCCTCACCAGCATTTCTTGTTATTTGACTTCTTGATGATTGCCATTCTAATTGGGGTTAGATGGAATCTCAGTGTAGCTTTGATTGGGTAGTTTCACTTTAGAGCAAACTTCTCCAAAGACAAAAATTAACATTCACTTCATTTTTTTCTTTTGCACTTTACTTCAAATTCCAGTCCACCTTCCATTAATGCTAGAGCAACAAGCACTGGCATTTTCTAACATCTGTAAACCCAATAGCCACAAGTACAACAAGCAGGCTTTCAAGAATCTTCAATTTTTATAACACATAACCAGCCACCAACAGTCTGGTTGAATGGCAGGGTACCATCATCAAATGACTAATGCAGAAACCTGGCTGCTTCTCTCTCAGAAGCACAGTCTTGTACATTGGCACATATTCTCACTATTGTAGTACCACTATATTTTAAAATTTTCTATAAATTCATTTGAGGTTACACTAGTTAGTTTGTCCTGTGTGAGATTTCACAAGAGGTGACTAGTTCATTCCAGTCACATTAATTAAAAAAAAACACATGATAGGATTATTTAAGAATGAAAAGAATTTGAATAAAGACCACAGAAATTATGTAAAGAAACTGAAGTTCACTTCAATACACTACACTTCAATTCTGAGTGTGAAGCTGGAGTCTACTCACGAACAGCAGCAATTCTTTAATCCAGTAATGAGGTGACCGACAGAATGTTCCCCCAGGTTTATCCATCTAGGTCAGAGCTCTTGTAAAATGCTTTCCTGATTTTAATTCAATCCTCTGTTCTCCTAGTTAACCCCTCATGGAACTTGGTAGAATCGTAATGTATGTCTGTAGCTCACCTGTCTGCATACAAGTCATGCTATGTGCTTGGCAATAATCCCTTCAGATACTTCACAAATGTGTAATCAAGAACACCACAGAACTGCCTGACCTGTAGCTAAAGGTGACCTCTCTTGGGATAGAGTAACCGTGTGATTTTTACTCCAATGGATACCAGAAGAAACATCTACATTTTATACCTTCACTCTCAATTGTCCAAGTGGATGACTACTTAACTTTTTAATATTTAACTTTAACTTGAAAAATTTAGGGTTAAATTTTATCTTTACTTACTTGCCAAATAATGAAAGAATATTAGAATATTTTAATTCTAATGAAACCAGTACCATCTCTAATGTTATTATTGTCTAGTACTTTATTTTTATTTTCTTTGTTTTTAAAGACACATATTAGATACTCTTACTATTATTGTTATTTTTATTTACCTATGTTTACTACTTATCAAATAATTTTTCTTCTCACATTTCAGACATTCTTTCCTAGATTATTTTTTTTGTATTTGAAATACAAACCACATAATTTTTTTCTATGAGGATCATTTGGTGGCAAGTTTTCTCAGTTTTGTTTTAATCTAGGAAAATAATTTGGCTGGGTATATCATTCCATAACTAGTTTTACAAAAATTTTCCCTTCACCATTTGAAAATATTATTCCACAGGTTTTCTTCTGTTGTTTGTGCCTTTTAGTTTTTGGTCTCTTCTGAATTCTGCAATTGCATGTAAGTTGTTTCTTTTTAACCTGCTTAGGAGTCATTGTGTTTCCTGAATTTGAGGTTTAATCAATTCCAGAAAAAATATCCTAGCCATTATCCTTTGAATATTCTCTTTCCATAGTTCTCTCCTTTCTCTCATTTTGTAACTCTAATGCAACACCACCTCATTACATTTTCTGTTTTTGTTAATTTTTTCATATATTCTGTTTTTAGTCCCTCTGCTCACTATTCTGGATAATTACTTGAGAGCCAAGTTTTATTTCAACTAATCCTACAATATTATGCATCTAATATGCTATTTTTCGTGATTCATTTTGATGATCCCTTGTTTAAGTTTTTAACTTGATCCTTTATTTTCTTACAATTTAAACACAATAATATGTCTGATAATTCCCAACATCTAGAGTTCTGGGTGAAGGAAGAGGTGAATTATATTGTTTTTGCTACTGACTCTCATTCCCAACGTTGTCTTTTAACTTGTATAAGTCTGGATTGTGAGCTCATGCTCAGCTAGTGTTGATCTGTGGGAATCTTGAGAAGCTGGGATTGAGAATATGTTTTTCCATAGAGATTTCTTTTGTTTCTGTCAAGAGCCTTGGGGCTATCTCAAGACCTAAGCAACCCAAGGTTTTGCTATTGATTTCTGAGACCTTGCAAGTTGTGTAAACTTCAGCCAAACCTGTAGGGCAACCTTTTCATTCCCATCTACAACAAAGGCTGGTACAAACAATTGTTCTTGTGGTCCCTTTATTTATACCCCAAACTAGATGTGAAGCTGATTCCTTCTATAGTTCCTCCACCACACAACCTTTAGATGAATCTCAAATACATTATCCTAAGTGAAGAAGCTTAAAAACACATACACATATACACACGGATGTGTATGTACATATTTCCATTTATTCAACATCATTCAGGAAATGCCAAGATTATAGAAACAGAAAATTGATCAGTGGTTGCCAGAGGCTAGAGAGTGTGAGAGGAGCTGCTTTTTAATGCTAAGGGGAGCTAGAGAATCTTTTTGGATGGCTTTATGTCTTGATTTAGAAGGATGGAGATTGAGCCATATGGGAGGTTGGGGTTAGAGGTCAAGGAAACTCAGAAAATAAGATGGTTTAGAGAGATGGAGTGTATAGATTTTTTACAAGGAACATTCAAGCATTAAAGGTAGAGAGTTGTTTTCTAAGTGGTGGGAACTGGGACTTTCCATTAAAAAAAAAAGTCTTAAGAGGGAATTCCAATGATGCCTCAATGGGTGTTCTGGCAGAGGGGAGACAGTGCTGACCATGGTGAGGCTCTCCTGTAATTTCAGTGCTCCATCCCAGGCCACGGAGTAGGGAGCTGCCCCAGGCTTGGGGAACTGCGCCCATCAGGCCTGTGAGGGTATACTCAGTGAACTTCTAGGTTCACAAAAGGTCAGAGAAGCCTGGCAGGTGTGTGGAACAAGAGACTGTTATATTCATTCTGCATTCAGTTTTTAAAAAGAAAAAATATATTGTTGTTTACAGAAACTTCAGGAAAACTCTAGGAAATTAAAAAATTATAACTATATATGACAAGAGATAAACAATCATTACTGAATTCAAGGTGTGTGTGTGTGTGTGTGTGTGTGTGTGTGTGTGTGTGTAGACTCTTATATGAACAGTTACTAAAGACAGTTGGGAATAATGGCAGGCTGCTTTTTAAATCATGAAGATTTTTATGCATTTCTCTAGTCCTAATATATGCAACAAACACACACATACTCACACATTTAATCTGCATTTAAAAAATGGCATGAAAGAAGATGAGTAGTGAAAAATAGCCTTGGACCATGAATACTGAGCAGGATAGTCTATTTATTCTTTGCACAGGACAGTTTTTTGCACTTCAGAAATGAGGAAGATGGAATGAATGGTCTAAAAGACCATTTAACATTAGATTTCCTCCAAGCTAAGAAGAACTTGATTGTGAACTAGAGGCAGGGAGGGTTAGCACAGCTGCCATGGCCTGCCAGGACTGACCCACGGAATTGTCCCTCTGCCACCAATGAAAAGATCAAATGGTGCTTTTCATTTCTCTCCACTCAACCTTGCAACTAATTCTTCTTCAAAAGCTCACCTAAATTTCTCAGCCTTCCTGAAAACAGACAAAGAGCAAATCCAGAGTCCTTTGTCAGACTAAAGAAGACTACCAAAGCTGAGAGGAGAATGGAAAGTGGAGGGTATAACGATGATGCAGAAGGAGGAGGAGTGGGCTACTGGCTGCGGCAAAGAAAGAACAGTACTTTCTGCAAGGCCTGCCTCCTGGTACAATGTGGGACATATTATTTGCTGAATGACTGAATGTTTGCTTCTGGACTGAATATATCAATGTAGGTTATACTTAGAGAAATATTGTTTTACCTGAGAAACAAAAATAAACAATCATTTTTGAGTAAACACAACAAGTCCTGGTGATTGAAGAACCCCTTCAAAATCTCTATCCCTGGAAGGATGTCATTTAAAAAATTGTTGTTGTCACTTGGTTTTGTTTGAAATGGGAAGGAAATTGGTTCTTGCCTTTTTAAAATGAACTTATAAATTAGGAATGCATGTTTTCTCTCTACACTAAGGAAGGTTCCAAAAGAATCCCTCTAAAACAGGTGACAGATCTACTTGTACCACAACTAAGTCAAGTTAAGTTACATTCTGCTCGTAAGGATTGACTTTTAAATATTTCCATAAAATTCTTCACTGGAATTTATTAATGCCTTAGCTCATGAAAGCTGGACATAAAGAGTAGAAGCATAATAGGTTTAATTTACTTATTAGAGCATTCAGCAAAGATAATCGTTTGCATAGAAAAGCTTAAGAGGAAATATTTCTCACTTGCTTTCTATGCACCCTGGGCCTATGTCTGAAGCACAATCCTGTGCCTTGTCTCATGGAAACTGGAAGCAGAGCAAACTGGAGTGATGTGGAGGGTCTCTATGCTCACCAGCTGCTTGCTGCACACTTTTCACAGAGCCAAGCCAGAGGGTCTGAATCCTTTAACTTGATGGTGTGTATGTTGACTCTGGCAAGGATGCTCACGTGGGCACTAGCCACTGAATTCAACACCTGACCTCTAGAAAATGATTTGGATGACTGGTGAAGCAGTCCATCCACTGATACAGACAAGTCTGTGTGTTTTCCTTGGTAATACAGAACAGTGCTGGTAGCTGCAGCACTCTTACTAGTCCACACATCAAAAGCACACCGCTCCTCTAACCACCTTCTTATCAGAGCTCTTGTCTTAGAGGGAGTAGTGTGGTCATAAAACTCCTTTGACTTTTCAGAATGGGATTTGTTTTTAGAAAATACATTTAAATGTATTCATCTTGCCAAGAGGGGTCAGTAATTGGTCAAGCAGAGCACGATGAAATCTCTGACATTGGAATAAACTCTTGGGGAAACTAAATACACACACGTATGAGGAAAGATTTAGGCTTGTTCATGAACTTCTCAACCCCAGGTCTGGGCTGTGCAATGCAATGGGGGCAGACCTCTCAGCTTCATTGATAACAAAGACACAGAGTTATTTAACACTGAGATGCCCTTTGTCATTGCACTGCTTATAAAAATAACAACAACAAAAAAATGAGATTCCTTTTCTCTAGGTAAACAGGTAACATTTTTATATTGGTTTCTAAAAATAGGTTGTGGTTTTTAGTGCATAGAAAATTCTCAATTCCCATTCATTTATTCTAACAGATTGCTTAACACCACAGTCTTCCCATCAGGGGTTCATTCCCATGATGGTCAGCTTACTTGACTGCCATGGCTGTAGAATGATGATGGTATTTGTAGGCAGCACCGCGGTTTACCAAGTGTTTTCACATGTATTATTTTATTTGATCCAGATGATCAAAGGGTCATAACTTGCAAAATCCAGTCTTCTGACTCTTATATCTTAGCATCCAATATACACTACACCAAAGATCCACTGCTAAAATGTGTACACAGCAAGCAGCACACTGCTCAGTTGGTAAAGGGGTGACTGGGTTATTCTTAAAGTTTTCCTTAAGGACATCTTACATTTTTCTGCATTTTTATCTCTTCCTTTAATTCTGAACTCTATTGCTGTAGAGACTGTTCTTTCTATATTCTTGTTAACTCCTCTACTGTCCTACATTAAATAAAAACAGGGAGAGTCTAGTCTTTACATGGACAAAATGAATAATCCCCAAAGCCAGTGACACAAAACCACACTGCCTCTCCTTCAGATCTAACCCTCATTCGGCTGCCCTTGCAGTCAACTCTACCTGGTGGAAAAGTACAGAAAGTGCTGAAGAGCCCTCAGCAGGATCTGCATGAATCAAGGTTTTGAAAATGTCTGCACGGACATCCTTAATGCTGTTCAAAACTGCTAGAAAGTGGGCCAGAAAAAGGAAAATATCCAATTCTTGCTTTGAATATCAGAGATTAGCTTAATAATATTTACCTCAAATTTTCCCCCAATTTCCCAAGTTGATTTGATTTATTGCTATGTTCTCTAGAAAAAGAGGTCCCTTCACATGTTTAAATTCATTCTAAAATCAAATAAAAAGTGAACTGGCTTTAGAAATTGGTTGACTTATGATATAATTATATTTGTTTTTCCCATGCACTAATATGGAGCTATTTTCATATTTATAGCTTTATAAATTTATACATTTAGGCATTATTATAAAATATCACAAAGAAATACTAATTATAAGTGAATTTTTAATATTCTTTTCAACAACACTTGTGTATATAGACCTATTTTCACTCAACCACCACAAAAGTAGATGATTTTCCATTCTACCTTGCTTATAGGAAAGAATTAATCAACTATTCCACTCTATTATTTTTGCAGTGATTCCAAGTTCCTTCTCTTTCCAATTCTAGTGCCTAGTGTCACACTAGTGCCTAGTGTCAGTGACTTTGAGTTTTGAAGTTTTATTTTCTAATAGTTTATATACAGCACTGTAACTTATATGCACTTAACTTACACTTTTATGTGCCTAAATAGTACAATTTTTAAAAACTGTACTATCGTCGGAGCTTACCAACTCTTATGGTTTAGATATAGAATGTCCCCTGAAAGAGCTTATGCATTGGAATTCAGAGTTGATATAATCAATAATCTCATCATCCATTAAAATGGATTTATTGGGTGGCAACCGAAGTAGGTGGGGTGTAGCTGGAGGAGGTGGGTCACTGAAGGTGTGGCCTTAGGGACTATGTTTGTATCCTTGAACCCCCCCTTGCTGGCTCTCCCTCGCTTCTGGCCTCCAAGATGTGAGAGCAGAGTCCTTGCTCCCCCTCTGCCTCTCTGCTTTCCTACTGCTATGCCCTGAGTTCTGCCAATGTAACCCAGCCTAACATAGCTCTAGACCCATGAGCATACAAATCTCTTTCTCTAAATTGTGTGGTCAGTTGTTTTGGATCATAGTAGTCAGAATGCTACTCTTTTTTTTTTTTTTTTTAATAAGACCATACAAATCGGTCAGACATTATATTTGTATCTCAGTTGTGTTTTAGGAAAGATTCCTAGATTTAATGGGCTAGTGATTATATGATTCTATCATTTTTGTTAAGTTTTTTTTTTTTAACTTTAACAGTGTAGTTAATAGCAAAAGAGACACAAGTAGTTACTTTTTAATCTTCTGACTGGAGGACATGATAAAAAAAGATGGATAAATCTTATATAGGTCAAAGAAAATAAAAATGTACTTAGGATAATAACTAACCCAGTAATCAAAGATAAGTCTTACAGAATATTTAAAAGAAAATTCTAAACTCAGAAGTCAGTGAAGAGTATCCTCAAACCCCAAAGAAGGGTATTTAGCAAAACTGATTTCTAACTTCCCAGTTATTTTAGTTATATCTACACATAAGCAGTAGACTTTTGTAACTGCATGAACATGCTCTGCGTGGAATCCCATGGTTACCTGAAGGACATCAAGTAACACTTGGATACAGATCTGGATGGAATTAATAGCCCTCTCCTACTTTAAGACTGCTGTGACAACTGACTTTTTCTTACCTTAACTTGCTTAAGTTCATTATAGATATCTTTTTATTTCACCTATTTTGCTAGTTTTTAGAACATTTTAAGGGAATTGAGAACAAAGCAAATTGTCAGTGAATGTTAAATTCCTGTGATGTTCTTGATATTTATACTATTTAGAGAATAAAGATTATCCAATTTTCCTGAATTCAAAGTGGTCGATTAAAGCACTGTTTCATCTGGAATAGATAATTCTCATTTTTGATGATGAAAGATTAAATCAGGAGTTAAAATCTAAATCTTTATTTATGAAGAAAAATCAATTTGTATTAAACTTTAGAAATGACTCCTGTTTCAGATAGGTCGGCTATAAATATTGAGTCCAAATTATACAGATAGTGTAAAAAGACATTTTCACCATAAAAACCTCAAGAGAAATAGTTCAATTTATTGGTGCATCTGTATTATGGTAAATAGAATTAATAGAAATGGTGGCTACATAGTATTCATTCTTCTTAAACCCTATAGAAGTTATAAATTCACTCTGAGAATTTTGGAAGCTGATATTTGCATCACTACACAGGAACATGCATGCTTCCACTGTAAACAGTGCTAAAAATAGCCCCTGAAAGCCATCATTTTGTGTGGTATTATTTTACTAAAATAGAAGAAAAAATATTTTTAATCCTGAACAAAACCTCTTCAAAGTTTATGTTCTCAATAAACCTTTCACTGAGAACTGAAAATATAACTCAGTAATGCAGTAAATGCCCTAACAAATATATCAGATTTTTCACTTAATGCTTTTTACAGGCTTAAACCAAGTGGAGTAAAAGGAAATCACCTTTTACAGTCTGACTCCTACAGGAAGAATGCCTTGCTGTTCCGCTTTTTAAAGACAGCATGGTGAATTTATATCAATTTTGGTGAATCTTGGGGCATGATAAAAGGAAGAAAAATAGCAGCACAGTTAACATTCCACAGGGTTCTTTCTTCACATGTTGATTTACTTATAGACCGGATATGATCCAAGATAATAACAAAGATGTAAGAAGGAAATTTTTTTAATTTTTTAAGACAAAAGATAAATAGTTTAACTCTATGATAATATAGAAGAGATAGTATTTCCCCTGCCATTAAAACAACAACAACAACAACCCCCCCCCAAAACCCCCAAACTACCATCTTGTTGATTAAAGATATAAAATGGTTAGAAGTGAAGAAAAAAATCACCAAAAAAAATTAGTCCCATTCAAATAAAAAAAAAAAGAAAGAAAATCAGTTAGATCAGAGGTCAATGATTATTGGAGTTTATCTCAAACAAATGAATTTATTTGTTGGGGACTCTAATTTTAGCTTTTTATCTTAATAGACTGTATCTAGAGTTTGAAAATACATGACTCATTTTTTTTTTTCTGTGGTACTGGGGATTGAACCCATGGGCATTCTACCTTTGAGCTACTCCTCCCAGCCCTATTTTATTTTTTATGTTGAAACAGGGTTCCACTAAGTTGCTGAGGCTGACGCTGAACCTACTATCGTCCTCCGTCAGCCTCCTAAGTACCAGAATTATAGGCATGTGCCACCATGTCTGGATTGATTTCATTTTTTTAATGCTTTTATTGGTGAATGGTAATTATACATCAGAGAATCAAGGCGATACAAACATACATGCACATAGCACTTGGTGTATTTCCCGCCACATCTCACCCTGCTCCCTGGTCCTCCCTGCTCGTACATGATAGTGAGACTGTGAAAGATACCTTCATATATGGAAATAACATTACTTGAACTATTTTCTTCCTCAATCCTCCCCTTTCCCCTCCCCGTGTTCCTCCGCCAACTCCTCCATCACAACACTGGTTTCCTTCCTCATTTATCCAAAGTCACTTTTGTTTCCTATTTTCTCTCTAGCTTCCACATATGAAAGAAAATAGAAAGTTAGAATTTGTGGGGTTTTTTGTTTGTTTGTTATACTTTTATTGGTGCAATGTAATTATACATCATCATGAGATTCAAGGTGTGACTGCACGTTTGTATCACTTCTCTTTCACTTTGGTGTAAAGAGGAGTGGTGCTTATCTCTAAAAAGAATTAGATTAAGGTTGTTGGGTATCCTCTATGAAGGCTCGATGCTCCAAGAAAGAAGAATAAAACATCTCTTTTAATGCTCGTTGACCCACAAGGAGTCTCCTAGCAGTCTTCATTTATACAGTATCTCCCAGACTGTACACTGACCCGGCTACCTGTCGAGCTATCTGATCTGCTCCATGATGACAGAAGACGCAACAAGCCAGGAAATAGAACCCTTGTTCTGTTACGTGGGAAGGCATACGAAGGGGAAGGCAACATTTACTGGGCATTTACTATGTGCTAGAGACATTTCACATATACCTTCTGTATCGTACATTCCTAGGCCATGAGGTTATCATCACATTCTACCCTGCAGATGTGGGAGCAATGCAGGCCCTGTCAGTCACACACAACTGGCAAAAGGTAGAACATGCCCGCTGCCGAGAATGTGGGTGCTTGCTTCTTTACATCATCCCATCTGGAGACTCTGTTTATATTTTACTTTATTCTCATTGTAAATGTGAGACATGATGATTACTTTATAACATGTAGAAAATCCTGAAATGTGTAAAAGCAAATAAAAGCATCTCAGATGTCTGTAATCCAGAGATAATCTTTCTTATTATTAATTAGATATATTTATTTCTGTGTGTAGTACAGGCCAGAACAAATATATAGTTTCACTTATATATTTTTAAATAACTGAATATATTTTTCCCATAATAAAATTCCTTTTCATAATCTGAATTTTAAAACATTTTAAACTCCTGAAAATTAGATTTGAGTCCATATTGAGGCTATTTTAGCATTTCATTTTCTTTCTAGTGAAGAAAAAATCATGATTAACAGCATATTTAAACATCTATAAATATTATATCCTGTTGAGGGCATATGTTTTTCTTTCACTTGAGTTGTTTACTTTGATTCTTACTTTGCCAGTCAATATTCTTTTAATAATGTAGCTAGTTTCATCAAATCTCTTCCATATATGAAAATATGCTTAGAGGCATTTTCTATTAAGCCATGGCCTAGTGAGCTTTATGACCACCATATCACAGGGTTTCATTTTGAAAAAAAATATATTTTACAACAGTTCTCTTTATAGTATACTTATATTCACAAAGTTTGCTGCACTATTAATTTCCATTACTGGGGGAGAAAATAAGACTTCAAGAGGAGAGGAAAAGCAGTTTGTATTTATTGCATACCCATGAGGATAGCTATAGTGGAAGGGAGATAGAAAGGTTTGTATTTTCTTTTCTTTTTATAAACAATAAGTTCCTGAGAGTCAGGAATCTGGGAAGCAGCATTAACAGGATAGTTCTGATCAGAGAGGTCCCTCAGAAGGTTGAAGTCACATTGATGGCGTGATCTGTAGGCATTTGAAGCTTGACTGGGTCTGGAGCATTCACTTGCAAGGTAGCTCACACTTATGGAATTGGTGGGAGGCCTAGTTCCCTAACCCCTGGGCCTCTGTATAGGACTGGTCACATGACATGGGTGCTGGCTTCCCCAGAGCCAGTGATCAGAGACAGATGAGCCAGAGCCCAAGAGTTGCAGGTTTTACAACCTAACCTTGAATCTAATGTACATTCGCTTCTGCTGTATACTGCTGGTTACCAAGACCAACCCTGGTACAATGTGGAAAAGACTAGCCAAGTGTGTGAAGATCAGAGGACAGGATCAACGAGAGCTATCTTGGATGCTGCTTACCACATTGAGAATTACAGAATAGGGTACTTCTGGGAAGATGGTGACAGAGTGAAACATGTCTCAAGAGGTGCTGTGACCTCATCAGCCATGGAAGCAGCCATGGAAGCAGTTGTTTGAAAGAAGAAAAAAGCAACAGAAGGGTGAAAAATGCTGCGAAACTGGAATACAGCTGAGCAGAATCCGGAAGGCCGACCAGGGAGAGCAAAGAAGCCTGTCTCTGTGGCTGCAGTGCCACGCTGCTGAGCAGAAGCCGCCACTGAGCTGGCCCTGTGGGGTCTACTAAGAAAGAAATATACAACAACCCTCTGCATCCCCACCAACCAGAGCTGAAGTGAGCAACTCCTGAACTCCTCATCCTAGCCAGACAGCATTTCGAGGCACCTTAGACAGAGATCAGAACACATGGTACGACCAGCTTAAGCCTGCGCAGGACCATCCCAGCTCACCTCTCCCCACAGAGCTGAAGAAGAGATAACTGCACTCCAGAGCTTGAATCAAAATTGCCACAGGAGCAGCTCATCGACAGAAGGAAGGAGAAGCAAAGCAGCATAAAAGTGAGTAAAGAAACAGGGGCAGTTGGTCGGAATCTAAGGAGCAGACCAGGGAGAACATGGGAGGTGGCGTGTGCGCAGCAGTAGCAGCCGCCATCTTGTCGGCCGCCCACAGCAGCATGGATCAACCAAAAGACCTGCAGAGGCCAAGCCAGGTCTGTTCTTACAAACTTGCAGGGATTTTTATTTTGCTTCTTGCTGACGTTTTTTGTTTTCTGGGTTTTTTGCTTTGTTTTGTTCTGTTTTTACTCTGTTTTCACTTTGCATTGCTTCGATTTATGTATGTTTGCTCGGAGGACTGGTTGCTTTTTAGCTTTTGCTAGATCCTAGAAGTCAACACTTGAAACCCACCAAAGACACAAATAGAGCAGGCAGAAGAAATACCAGAGTAATTGCAACTCAGTACAAGATACCATTCACAGAGAGAAAATGAAAATAAGAAACCTATAAATTCAGAGAAAGCGTGCAAGAGCAGCGAAGTTATAAATTTAAGAACAGGGAAACCACGGGAAGGAGAAATACCAAGGAAACAATGAGTCAACACAACCCCACAAGAACTCAATGACACTGAATGGCAGAGTTTACCAGAAAGACAATTCAGACTTTTAATAATAGAAATGATACAAAACTTCCAGAAAGAATGCAGAGAGAGCTGGAAAGAAATAAAAGAACAAATAAACAAAGAATCTACACCCTGAGCAGGAATCATAGTGAAGACTTGAGGGAAGTGAAAGATGTGAAAGATGCAATAATAGAAGTGAAGGCATCAATACAAACTATAAAAAATAGATTAGACCACATGGAAAACAGAATATCACTCCTAGAAGAT
>PVLC010010170.1:18108-51608 GCA_004027655.1 Graphiurus murinus | reverse complement strand
AAAAAAAAAAAAAAAAAAAAAAAAAAAAAAAAAAAAATTAGCTGTCAAAACTCATACTTCTGGCAACTAAGAAAAAAATATAGTTTTGGTACTACTAGGGATTGAACCCAGGGACATTCTACCTCTGAGCTATACTCCCAGCCCTATTTTATTTTTATTTTGAAACAGGGTCTCAAAAAGGTTGATGAGAATCTCACTACTTGCTGAGACTGTCCTTGAATCTACGATCTCCCTGTCTCAGCCCCCCAAATACTCGGTGTGCGCCACCACGCCTGGCAAGAAAATAATTTTAAGTTCTTGTAAGTAATCATAGAAACCACCAAGTATGAGAGCTGAATAATAACAGAAGCATCAAATCTGAAAATTGTGGCACACAGCTAAAGTAGCATTTAAAGTACAGAGAATAGACTTGGATGTATGTATAGAAGATAGAAATTTCTTTTAAAAATAATAACTTGACCACTGTGCTTGAGAGACTAGAAAAAGGACCACAAAAAAATAATCTAAAAAGTTGGAAGGAGGAAGTTATACAAATAACAACAAAATTAGCTGTCATCATAAATACTCACCGGGCGTGGTAGGACACGCTTAGAATCCCAGTACTTGGGAGGCTGAGACAGGAGGATCACAGATTCGAGGATGGCCTCAGCAATGTAATGAGACTCTCATCAACCTAGTGAGACCCTATTTCCAAAAAAAAATAAAATAGGGCCGGGGCTGAAGCTTAGAGGTAGAATGCCTCTGGGTTCGATCTCCGGTGTTACACATACACAAAATAAATACATACATACATACATAAATACATACATAAAGACGCAATAGAGGACTATTTGCAAACCGATATTAGAATTGTGACTGAGAGGGGCCAAGAAAACTATGAAAAGAATGCAAAATCCAGTCAGCTGGAAAGGAGATAAGCTGAAGCCGGAGGCGGAGAAGGGCACCAGGCCTATCCCAGCCAGGAGTGTAGAATTTCGTCCTCCAAATCAGGTGATTGCAGTTAAAACTGGTGCGCGGGGCACAGGAGAGACACTTGTTTATAAACTCAGTCCCATTGAAAGTCTGTGACCAGGTCTGCTCATGTCCACCCGTCAGAGACAGAGCTCAACTCTAAAAAAGAGTTTAGTGTGCGCTAATCCGTGACTCGGGCGGAACTGGCCCAGCACCTAAGTTTCTATGCCCTGAAAGAGCTTTGATTCCCATGAGGTCTAGTTACAGATATTTAATGCTTTAGAGGTGAAAACTGGGAAGTAAAAAAAAAAAAAATTGTGCTTATTCATTTTAAAATGAAAATAATAGCCAGGCGTGGTGGCGCACACTTGTAATCCCAGCCTTTGGGAGGCTGAGACCGGAGGATCGGGGTTCGCAGCCAGCCTCAGCTACCGGAGGATCGGGGTTCGCAGCCAGCCTCAGGCACTCCGCAACTTAGCGAGACCCTGTTTCAAAATAAAGAATAAAAAATAGGGCTGGGGGTATAGCTCAGAGGTAGAATGCCCCTGAGTTCAATCCCTAGTACAGGGGGGGAAAAAAAATGAAAATAACAAAACCAACACAATGTTGTTTGCAAACAATGCAAGAATTCAAAATATCCACAAATAGAGAAAAGAGTCATTGAACTCTCATTTATTTATGCAGTAGGGACACTATATAATTTATTTTTAACTCGATCTATAGATAGCAACATGGACAAATCATGGTAAAAATCTTTTGAGTGAGAAAAGGCAAGTAGCAAGAAGAATAGGCGAAACAACACCACTAGCAGAAAATGTTTAAAAGTAGAAGAAAATTAATTGGTCGAAGTGGATCTTCGGATGCCAGGCTGAAATGGAATTGGTTCCAGCAGGCAGTAAGAGTCACTGTTGAAGAGCAAAGCTGTTTGCTACTTAGGCCTTGTTAAAATGTGCTAGCCAACACAAGACTATCAAGAAAAATGAAGAAAGTAGTGGATTTCAGTGGAACTTAAATTCGGCTGAAATGGTGGCGTAATGACTGCTTTGGAGAGGAGCAGGAACAAGAGTCACTGGAGCCGGGCGTGGTGGCGCACGCTTGTAATCCCAGCATTCGGGAGGCTGAGACCAGAGGATCCAGGTTCACGGCCAGCCTCAGCTACCTAGTGAGGCACTCTGCAACTTAGTGAGACTCTGTTTCAAAATAAAGAATAAAAAATAGGGCTGGGGGTGTAGCTCGGAGGTAGAATGCCCCTGAGTTCAATCCCCAGCACCGCAAAAAAAAAAAAAAAGAGTCACTGGATCTCTCTCGCTTGCTAGCTTAGTCTCTGTTTTGCTGTTGTTCCTCTCCACTGTCTCTCCAGACAACCACTCCCATTTTACCAATGATATATATCTATAGCCTTGAGCTCCCCCAAATGATAGGAAGTCTAGCATGTGTGAGACCTGGGGATCGATCCCAGACACACACACACACACACACACACACACACACACACACACACACACACACGATGGAATCCCAAGCTATCTGAATCTACCCAATGCCTTCACTTGTCCAAGGTCACACATCTGCTGATAATTATTTGGGTTGAAATTAGAAGTCAGGTTTCCTAACTACTAGTACAACATTTCTCTCTCTCTCTCTCTCTCTCTCTCTCTCTCTCTCTCTCTCTCTCTCTCTCTTTCTCTCTCTCTCTCTCTCTCTCTCTCTCTCTCTCTCTCTCTCTCTCTCTCTACCTCTGGTCTATACTCTAGTTAGCTTTGATTTATCTCCACTTTCATAAACCAGATATCTGTTAAGTCAACTACTAACAGCCTCAACAGACATTCAGAGAAACAGCAGTCACTCGTAAAAGTGTAAGGTCTTAAACAGGAACCGGGAGAAAAGTATCCTATAAAGGAAACAAAGGGTTAATATTGCTAGTCAACGCATATTCACGGAGAGCTTACTAGGTGTAAGACTGTGCTAGGCGCTGAGAACGCAAAAGTGATGTAAGCGCCGTGGGATTTCTATCTGCGAGTGTCTTATTGTCTTGTGGGCAGAGAAAGACAGAGACTCGCTGCTGTGAAAGGCAGTCCTACGCAGATTCTCGCCTCTCCCCTGAAACGTGTCCTTGCCTAGAGATAAAGAGTCCAGACGGACAGAGCGTACTAGGTATATCTTGGCTTTCAGCTATCTTGTCTTGTTCTGAACTTGATGCCTTCTTTTTTCACCTTAAGTGCATGGGTAGAGCGGGCAGGCACAGCCCCAGTTTTCTATATGTCAGTTCCCCTGGGCGATAGGTGAAGGACTTTTAGCTGCAGCCTGAGAGGGGAGTGTTCAGACATTCTCCCCGTATCAGATGAGGGATGGGACCCATTGGCCATCAGCGGCCGACACTCAGTGCCTGCGTGAATCCCTGACAGTCCCCAAACCTGCAGACTATGCATAGCTCAGTTGACATCCTCAGGCCGCTGCATCTGGTACTAGGAACAGGTGACATTTGGTTTACAGTTTGCCTCAGCCCTGCAAATTAGCGGTTTACCCATGTGAGAGGGGACGGTTCAATTCTCCGGTCAGTGGCCAGGTTCTCTGTTTCCATGGGGACCTCATGCCGGGCCTGGAGTTCAAAGGGGGTGTCTCAAAAGAAGATTTAATTTCAATAATTTCATTTTCAGGTGATGAAAGCATTGGGTAAATGCAGGTCTTACTTGCAGTCCACGAGCAGCCAGCACTGGGGCATTCTCCCTCCGAGCTACACCCCCAGCCCAAGTTTTTTATTCCTTATTTTGGAAACAGGGTCTCACTAAGTGGCGGAGGGCCTCACTAAGTAGCTGAGGCTGGCCGCAAACCTGCGATCCTCCTGTCTCAGCCTCCCAAGTACTGGGATGACAAGCGTGCGCCACCACGCCCGGCCTTTACTTATTCATTATAAGGTTTTGTTCACATGAATACGCAGGCTGAGGCTTCCCATGCTCATGGCCTGCTGGATGGCACCTGGCCTGGCTCGTGAGTTCAGCCTGGTGTGCCAGCTTCCCCGGGGGGCGACAGGCTGATTCAAGTCCTCAGCTTCCTGGCACCACACAATAAGTGAGACGGAGACAGTCCCTCTGGCAACAGGACACCCTGGAGCAATGAGCACGCCTGGAAATCAGAGAGGCAGGTTCTAGAAAAAGTTGGCCAACTCTTCCCTGGGTCTTGGCTGCCTAACCCTGTGCCACCCGCCGACTCCCACTCTATCCCAAGTGTGAGGGTTACGGGATCCCCAGATGGCTGGCTAAACGGTCTATCTGGGTGTGTCTGGAAGGGTGTTTCTGGAAGAGATTAGCATTTGAATGAGTAACTAAGAAAGGCACATGCTCCTCCCCAATGGGAGTAGACTGCGTCAGTCTAATAAGGGCCTACAGGAGCAAAAATGCGGAGGAGAGTGGGAGGAGCCACTCTTTCGAGGACTGCCCGAGCTGGAGCACTGGGCTTCTGCCCTTGATCTGGGACTTACACCCTTAGTGTCCCTCGTTCTCAGGCTTCAGACATGGACTGGAACCTTCCCACTGGCCCTCCGGGGTCTCCAGCTTACAGATGGCTGACCATGGGAAGCCTCAGCCTGCGTATTCACATGAACAAAACCTTATAATGAATAAGTAAAGGCCGGGCGTGGTGGCGCACGCTTGTCATCCCAGTACTTGGGAGGCTGAGACAGGAGGATCGCAGGTTTGCGGCCAGCCTCAGCTACTTAGTGAGGCCCTCCGCCACTTAGACCCTGTTTCCAAAATAAGGAATAAAAAAATTGGGCTGGGGGTGTAGCTCAGAGGGAGAATGCCCCAGTGCTGGCTGCTCGTGGGCTGCAAGTAAGACCTGCTTTCACCCACTGCTTTCATCACCTGAAAATGAAATTATTGAAATTAAATCTCCTTTTGAGACACCCCCTTTGAACTCCAGGCCTGGCATGAGGTCCCTATGGAAACAGAGAACCTGGCCACTGACCGGAGAACTGTCCCCTCTCACGTGGGTAAACCCCTAATTTAATTATTCTAATAAAACAGGACAAGCTCAGCAAAGCTCCAGCATGAAATGGAAATACTCCTCCCAGCTGGAGTCCAGCTCGGGTTCCATGAAGTAGCTGTGGAGATTTGAACAGCCTGGGAAACGCTCCTTGCTCTCTCCTCTGTAGGTGAGAGCCACAATCCAAAGATGTTCCCGCTGAGCGTGTGGCCCGGTCCACTGAGGAGGGATCTGTGAAATTCAAAGTTCATGGAGTCCAGGGCCGCTGTGGCCATCCACCTGAGGTCCGTCACCTTTTGACCAACATGGGACAAGTATGCTCTGCCCAATGTGCAGAACCATATGCAATGCTCGCAGCTGTACAGAACACCCCAAGAGCCACTCCTTGTTATATATTGTTATATGGACTGTTGAAAATGCGCTAACAACACGGTCCAGTGACTAACAAATTAATGACTGGACCATTTAATGGCTCCTCCGTGTGGGGACAGGGACTGTGACAGCAGCCTGCAGATCGGAAAAGAGAAAAAGTCATCGTTTACGTCAATCCCATAGCAATAACAACAACAATAATAATAATAACAACAAGCAGGGCGTGGTGGCGCACGCTTGTAATCCCAGCATTTGGGAGGCTGAGACCGGAGGATCCGGGTTCGAGGCCAGCCTCAGCTACCTAGTGAGGCGCTCCACAACTTAGTGAGACCCTGTTTCAAAATAAAGAATTAAAAAATAGGGCTGGGGGTATAGCTCAGAGGTAGAATGCCTCTGGGTTCAATTCCCAGTACTGAAAAAAAAAACAAAAAACATTTGAAATGGAACTCAGAGTTGACATAGCTCGTGGTCATCAAATCACTATTATTGTCCCCTGGGTCAAGAGGGGAGGGAGAATCATGGAGTAGAAGGATCAAGCAACCACTGTGCAAAGGCCACCAGGAAGGGCGATTTACTGGATGAACCCCCATCTCACAAAGGCCATCCAGACACAAGACGCTGTGTTCCAGTGGGAGAGAAACACGGTGCCGAAGTGCATGCTGGGAAATGCTGAGCTTGCAGTGCATGCTGGGAAATGCTGAGCTTGCAGTGCATGTTGGGAAATACTGGGTTTGCAGTGCATGCTGGGAAATACTGAGCTTGCAGTGCATGTTGGGAAATAAGGAGCATGGGGAGAGTGGAGGACCCGTCAGTCACCTGATTATGCTGTGCCTGCAAACTCCGAGTCCCAGGATCAACAACCACTCTTTACGCCTGGTTGCAGTGGTGCCACCGGGGTGATTCTGATGTATTTAACCTGGAGATAATGACACCTTCCATCACCTCCTTCTCCTGGGACCTCAGAGGAATAAGAAGAACTGAGAAACCAACCGGCAGTGGTGGTGCAGGCTGGTGATCCCAGGACTTAGGAGGCTGTGACAGGAGGGTCACAGTCTCGAGGCCAGTCTCAGCAACTTAGTGAGACCCTCGGCAACTTAGTGAAAACTTGCTTCACAATGAAAAATTTTTAATGTGCTTTTATTGGTGCATTATAGTCTCGCATCATAATGTAAATCATGTTGACAATGATATACATGCACACAGCACTTGGCGCCCCCTCAAATAAAAAAAAAATTTAAAAAGGGCTGAGGGTATAGGTCAGAAGTAGAATGCCCCTGAGTTTAATCTCCAGCACTAAAAAAACCAA
Source organism: Graphiurus murinus (assembly GCA_004027655.1). Taxonomy (NCBI): domain Eukaryota; kingdom Metazoa; phylum Chordata; class Mammalia; order Rodentia; family Gliridae; genus Graphiurus; species Graphiurus murinus. Next base: position 44,998 of record PVLC010010170.1, on the reverse strand, counting down.
AACAAAAAAACTGACAGAATGTCGAGCCCCAGGTTTCCTTGGGACTGCTGATTTCTCAAAACTGTTAAGCAATCTTGTAGGACATGTGACTTCCTTTCCTAGATTGGGCCACCAAGGGAGAAAAATTGGGGTCAAGCAACAGAAACAATGGATCCCCACAGAAATTACAGCCTCATAACTCAGACAGAGTGTACCCCAGGCGGTCCTCACCCAAGGTCCCCGGACAAGAGCCTCTCTGGCCTCATGCCTGGCACAACCGCCTGGCAAGAATCTCGGCGCTGTGTTTGAAGTGACCTCAAGCAGTGCCGAGTTCATCACAGAGACTGAAGTCCCTTACCCTGTCTTAATGGCCTGACCACTGTACAACAGCTCAGCGCTTCCTCAAGCTACCTAAGACCAGCAAGACTCACCAAACTCGACACGTTGGTGATGGGAACCAAAGAGCCCTTGAGTTTGTGCAGAAGGAAGAAGTGGCATCTGCGTTGCTGCCAACATCTGCATCTGCGTCCATTAACAACTTGGGCGAGAGGGAATTGAGGTGGGGGGCAGGGGCTATCAGCTGCACACCCACAGCCCCCCTGGACTGGCTTCTTCACCTAACTGGTTGGCTGAAGCCAGGCACTTGGGGATCTTGGTCAAGATCATCCTCCCGAGTCTGATTCTCTTAGTGGCCCCGATGAAGGGCTGTCTCAAAATGGACTCCACTCTCCGTGTCCACATTCTAGGAAATGGAGGACCCTGCCAGATTTGATAGGCTTTATCTGCTACCAGCCAAGGGTGGACTGTGGGGAGACGCAGTCAAGCCCAGCTTCTCACCCCCCTGCATGGTGCCCAGGGGTGGCTTGGGGGGTGGAACGCGTCCTTGCAGAGAGATAACGAGTCCTCACATCTTGTATAAGCCAGCACGTCTCTTTGCTTTGTGATAACCTTCCCTGTTTGGGGTTTGCTGTGTACGTCTTTGTTCTGCTGTGTGGGGGTCAGTGGCCCACCCCCCTGGCACATTCCCAGCTTTCTGTATTTCAGAACCCCTGGGGGATGGGTGGAGGACCTTCACCTGCAGCACAGGCTGCATGCAGATTAACCTCCTGCATCCACTGGAGGGGGAGCCCTGCTGTCCATGGGGAACCGACACCCAGGTTTTTTTGTTTGTTTGTTTCTTTAGGTACGGGGGATTGAACCCAGGGGCATTCTACCTGTGAGCTACACCCCCAGTTCTATTTTTTATTCTTTATTTTGAAACAGGGTCTCACTAAGTTGCAGAGGGCCTCACTAAGTAGCTGAGGCTGGCTGCGAACCCAGATCCTCCTATCTCAGCCTCCCAAGTACTGGGATTGCAAACGTGGGTCACCATGCCCCACTTCAACACCCAGATTTGAAGCTGATCTTGCTCTGTCTCTTCTCTGTGTTAAGCAAAGTGTCTTCCACCCAGTGCTGTCCGCCTCAGTGACCCAACACCTACAAACCATGCAGCGGTTGACATCCTGGTGGTGGGCAACAGGCGTCACTTGCTTGACAAGCCCAGAGTGAAACCCCAGCTGAAAGCAAGGAGTACCTGCTAAGGAGGCACACGTCGCAGGGACCTGGCCCAGGCAGGTGTGCAGCCCAGGCTGGGGAGTGTCATAGCATGTTGGAGGGGCTCGAGGGAGAGAAGAAGTATAAAAAAGGAGCCTGTAATCCCTGTACTTGGAAGGCTGAGCAGGTTCAAGGCCAGCCTCAGCAACTTAGCAAGAACCTCAGCGACTTAGTGAGCTCCAGTTTTAAAATAAAAAATAGGGCTAGGGGGTGTAGCTCGGAGTTAGAATGCCCCTAGGTTCAATCCCCAATACAATCCCTCCCCCCCGCCAAAAAAAATGAACATGAAAAAGAAAGAAGGGAGAAAAAAGAGCTCATTAGAGAAGGAAAAAATGGGAAAGCACAACTAGTAAGAGAAATAATGGGCAAAAGTCCAGGGTATGTTCGAAAAACTGAAAGAAGGCTGGCTTGCCCTTGGGGTGTAAAGTACAGATGCATGATGGGACCAAGAGAGGCTGTAAAGGGAGGCAGGGGCCATAGACCCTGAAGGGCTTCCAGGTCACCAGGAGACTGGATTCTGCATCCAAGGAGATGTGGACAGCACAGAAGACTTTCTTTTTTTTTTTTTTTGCAGTACTGGGGATTGAACTCAGTGGCATTCTCCCTCTGAGCTACACCCCCAGTCCTATTTTTTATTCTTTATTTTGAAACTGAGTCTCACTAAGTTGCGGAGTGCTTTACTAGGTAGCTGAGGCTGGTTGCGAACCCGGATCCTCCAGTCTCAGCCTCCCAAATGCTGGGATTACAAGCGTGCGCCACCACGCCCGGCTCACAGAAGACTTTCAATAAGGTGAGATTTGTGTTTAAAGAGATGGAACTATCTGAAAAAAATAATAATAATTTAAAAAAACTGTTCATCAATAATAGTCAGGGAAATTCAAATCAAAACCACAATGAGATATCACTGGCTGAGGCTGGGAGAGCTGTTATCAAAAAGACAAGAAATAACAAGCCGTGGAGAATACAGAGACAGGTACACTGTTGGTGGGAGTGTCGGTTCATACAGCTGTTATGGGAAACAGACAGATGCTCCACAAAAGGTCAAGAATAGAACTTCCAGCTGATCCAGCAATTCCACTACTGGATATTTACCCAAAGGAAGTGAAGCCGGCATATTAAAAAGACACCTTTCCATTGTTTATTGAAGTACTAGTCACAATAGCCAAGCCAGTGCAGTAATTACTCAGGCCTGTAATTCCAGTACTTGGGAGGCTGAGATAAGAGGATTGCAGGTCTGAGGCCAGCCTCAGCAACTTAGTGAGATCCTTTTTCAAAACAAAACAAAACAAAAAAAGAAAGTAGATGGGGGGTGGAGTTCAGAGGTATAATGCCCCTGGATTCAATCCCCAGTACCAAAAAACAAAGCAAAACAAAAAAACCAATAGCCAAGAAATGGAAACCAACTGAGTATGCATCGGTGCACACTGCTTACCCATTCACCAATGGTTAACGTGGTACGCAGGTGGTGCGCAGGTGCCACGGAATATTCCACCATAAAAAAAAAAAAAAAAAGGACATCCTGTCGCTTGCAGCAACACAGGGATCTGGAGGATAACACGTTGAATCACCTAAGTCAGGCCCAGAAAGACAAATATCACCTGACCGCCCTCATTTGTGGAATCAGAAAAAGCTGATCTCACAGAAATATAGAGTAGAATATTGCTTACCAGAGACTGGGCAGGCTAAAAAGGAAAAAGGGAGTGGAGAAGCCAGGCGTGGAGGCGAACGGCTGTCATCCCAGTACTTGAGAGGCTGAGACAGAAGGACTGCAGTTTTGCAACCAGTCTCAGCAACTTAGGGAGGCCCTTTGCAACTTAGTGAGACCCTGTTTAAGAAATGATAATAATTAATAAGATAAAGTAGGGCTGGGGGATGTAGCTCAGAGGGAGAATGCCTGTGGGTTCAATCCCCAGTACCACAAAAAACAAGGAGGAGGAAGAGGAGGAGAGCAGGAAGAGGAGGAGGAGAAATCGCGGAAAAATCGAGGAAGAAGGAGAGGAGGAGAGGAGGAGGAGGCAGAGGAGGAAGTGGAAGAGAAGATTAGGCTCAGCAGTAGCTGGTGACTGGTGGATCATAAGGAACGAGGTTTGGGGCGTGCTGGGCCGGCGCACCTGGCTGAGCGGGGTGTCACCCTCGGAGATGAGAGTGCTTGCGCAGTTGGTGGTGAGTGGGGTGGGATGAGGAGCTCAGCAGGATCTTAGGAAACCTGAGATGCCTACAGGACGCCCAAGAGAAGTCAAAGGCATCGGCGAGGTCCAGGAGGACGGAGGCGCAGCCTGAAGCCCGAGAGGGAGCTGCGGAGGCTTCCGAGTGTAGACGACCTAGGAAGAGGTGATTACCTAGGAAAGCTGAGCCTGGAGGAGCTCCGGAGAGCAGCAGCCGGTAAAGGGCCTGCTTCCCACGCCTTCTCCAACCCCGGCACGACTTGTTAAGCTTCGCTGAACTCAGGGGTTTAAAAAACATATTGTTAGCTGGGTGTGGTGGTGCACACTTAGAATCCCAGTACTTGGAGCCGGGTGTGGTGGTGCACGCTTGTAATCCCAGCATTCAGGAGGCTGAGACCGGAGGATCCGCGGTTCGCGGCCAGCCTCAGCTACCTAGTGAGGCACTCCGCAACTTAGTGAGACTCGGTTTCAAAATAAAGAATAAAAAATAGGGCTGGGGGTACAGCTCGGAGGTAGAATGCCCCTTAGTTCAATCCCCAGTACCGCAAAAAAAAAAAAAAGAATCCCAGTACTTGGGGAGGCTGAGACAGGAGGATCGAAGGTTCAAAGCCAGCCTTGGCAACTTAGCGAGGCTCTCAGCAACTTAGTGAGACCCTGATTCCAAATAAGATATAAAATCAGGCTAGGGGGTGTAGCTTGGGAGGTAAAATGTCTCTGGGCTTAATCCCCAGACTCCCCCCCAAATATATATATATATGTATATATGTTTGTGTATATATACCTGTATATTTGTGTATATATATGTATATATGTGTGCGTGTATACACACATTGTTTAAAGATAGTAAAGTTTTCATTGGAAAATTTTGGTAAGTGGTAGATTAAGTGTCTTTGCTGTGTTTACTGGGCATTTATATTTATTTTGTAAATTGGCCAGTGCATGTTATTGGACAAAGTTTTCTATTTTAGATTTTCCTGTTTTGCTATAGCTTTGTAAAACTTCGTTCTATCTTATGGTTTAAACTCCTGGCGATCCCATTCTTGAACATCTCCCCGTAATTTATCTTTGTTTGGATGTCTTTCAATACAGTGGTTTCTCATTTGTAAGGATTCAGATTGGTGGGCTTTATCTTCCTGCTTTGATCTCAGGCTAAAAGAGACTGTTCTTTCCCAAAGATCATAAAAATGTTCTTCGGTGTCTCCTTAGAACATTACATTCTTTTTTTATATTTAAACTTTTGATCCACCTAAAATCTATTTTTTGCACATGATGGGCGACTAGGATTCCCCCCCCCCCAATGTTGAGCCGGCAGCTTCAACCCAGCTCTCAGATAATATTTTCTTTCAACCTCCCTTTTATGGAATACTCAACCCTGCGCTCAGTCATTTGTCTGATGCGAGACTGTCTTCTTTGTCCTTCGATCTCCTGGTATAATCCTGCGCCCAAAGTGAGCTGCTTTAATTACTATAGCTTGAGGCTGTGCTTGGATAGGGGGTAAAGCAAATCTGTCCTATTTTATAATCAGAAAGGGCCATAAGGGTTTGAATACAAACGTGTGTGTGTGTGTGTGTGTGTGTGTGTGTGTGTGTGTTTGTGTGTGGGCAGGAATGGGGAAGTGTGTGTCAGCACATGTGCCCTTCTGTAGAGGGTGGGTGGGGAAATACCTCCGATGACTAGAACGGGTTTGGAATCTGCAGAAAGCTTTGAACAGAGCCTGGAGCAGCGTTTCTAGGAAAGTTTGGAAAAATAAGACCATAAGGCTTTCAAAGGAGGCTGGTGCTCCCCGTTACGAGGCCTGTAGACAGAGGCCAGCCCAGAGGAAAGCTGGTGCATACTGAGCCCTGTTCGTTTTAGATACTAGCACCAAGTGCGCTTCAAGGCCCCTTAGAAATCACTTTTCCCCGGAGAAACCGCCAGAGACGCTACAGTGTGCATTCATCCCTTAGGAAATATCTTGGTGGCCCCTGGTCTGGGTGGGTGGGGTGCCAGGAGCTGCAGGCGTGTGGTCCCCCTCCATGCAGAGAGACCTCGGCTCAGTCACATGCTCTCTCATCAGCCCACGGCTTTCCAGGAGAGCAAGGCTCACTGAGCACCTGACCCCCATGGGGCAGACCCTGGACCACCCCGAAGCCAGGGCCCGGCTCCTTCCACCAACTCTGGCTCTGGGCACGCACGCCCATACACAGCCCCCTCCAGGCCTCCGCTCCAGGTTCAGAGTCCCTAAGCAGAGGGAGGCCTTCCTGCTTTCTGAAAGTGCTCTCTAAAAGTCTCCTTGGGTCTTGGGACCCACTTGCCCAGCACAACCTCTAGGAGCTAGGACTAGTCCTCTGGGTGGATCTTTCAAGGGTCCCATGGGTCACTGGAGGGGGGGCAGGAGACCTCCTGCTGTGCACTGGAGAGGATTCTCCTGGGGCTCGGGATGGCTGACACCGCAGGCTGCATTTTTTTTTTTTTTTTTCAGTACTGGGGATTGAACTCAGGGGCATTCTACCTCCAAGCTACACCCCCAGCCCTATTTTTCATTCTTTATTTTGAAACAGGGTCTCACTAAGTTGCAGAGAGCCTCACTAAGTAGCTGAGACTAGCTGAAAACCTGCAATCCTCCTGTCTCAGCCTCCCAAGTACTAGGATGACAAGCATGCACCACCACGCCCGGCTCAGGCTGCATTTTTTAGTCATCTTTCCCGTTGGCCTCTTCCAGGCTGCGCTCCTTCTGAATTTGGCCTCCTGCCACTCAAAAAGAGCAGGGAACAACGGGAGAGCACTGCTCAGTAAACACAGTGAAGGTCTCCGGGCACCGCCAGGGTGGCTCAGTACAATACGAAACAGAATGTCCCCAGACCCAGGGGGCGCAGGAGTCCATCTGCCTGCTGGTCCCCTTGACCCCCCAACACCGGTAAAAGTGTTCCCCTCCACCCCACCCCACAAAGGGATGCAGCAGGCCCTCCACGGTTGGGGAGGGGGTAGGGAGACTGCATGAGGTCATGCATACCCTTGGAATGCCCAGTGCTTGCCTGGCCCCGGGGTCCCAGTTTTTCCTCCAGCTAGGTTTGGGGTGACAGTGGAGGAAGCTAGCAGACAGACTCAAAGTTTCTTTGCCTTGACCCCAGTGGTCGACCAGGTGGGCAATGGGCACGCCCCTTTTTCCTCCCCGTGCAGGCTGGGGTGGGGGAGCAAAGCAAAGCCTCAGCCCCTTCCTCTCCGATTTGGGGTCGAGGGGACTGAAGAGGAAAGGGGACCTCGCTCTCTAGTTTGCACCTGGGGGAGCGGAGGGACCCCCCTGGGGCAGGCAGGGGCGCTCTTCGGGCACCAGGCGCTGGCCCCCTCCGTCCCGCTCCACCGGAGGCTGGGGTCAAGTCGGGAGAAACTGGGAGAGGAGGTGAGGACGTTCCCGGGCCTGCCACGGCCCCGGGGGCGGTCCCCAGCGGAGGCTGCGCCACCCCCGCGCCACCTCGCCCCGCCTCCCCGAGCTCCGCCAACGCCGGCCGCGCGGGCGCCTTTCGCCTGCCCCGCAGCGCACAGGTAAGGTCGGAGGGCCCCAGCGGGTGGCCGCGCGGCGCAGCGCGCTTTGGGAGGGATGGAATGGGATGGGATGGGGACCAGCCTCCCGTGGGGGGGCAGGAGAGGATCCCCAGCAGGCCAGCCCTGGGTCCGCAGGCAGCAGGGGGTGGTGGCCCCAGCCCTGCCCGCGAGGGGTGGATGCGTCTCCGCCAGCGTCCCCGCGGCCAGGAGATGCGCAGGGCGATCAGAGTCCTGCGGCCGCGTAGACGGAGCCCAGGGAGGCCCCGCCCGGATCTGGGGGTGCTGGGTCCCCGGGGCGTGACATCCCTTGGCGTCGGTCTCCAGCCGGCAGCTAGAGGTACCCCTCCCGGGGGGCTTTCAGGGGCTACTTGAGGCTGGCGGGCCAGGCACCCCCGCAAACACAGCCCGGTTGGCTGGGGTGCTTGGAAGGAAAGCTCTTGCCGCAGCCCTGCGAAGGTTCAAAATAGAAGGAAGATTTGTTCTGCTTCGCATACAGGTGGAAAAATCTGCAAAAAAAAAAAGGGGGGGGGCTTTTAATTTTTTTTTTCTTTTTCTTAATTGTTGTCAGTATAAAAGTTTCAGCCAAGCCGTCCTTCATCCTGGGCTTGCATAGTAGGGAGGTGAGGCTAGAATTTAAGTTTCCAGCTTCAGGTCTATCTCTGAAGTTCTGGGTTTGGGCTCACGGCCCCAGAGGAGGTCTTGATTTGGAGGAGACGAAGTGGGTTTGTGTTCTAACGTGTGCAAGCGTTGGGAACTAAGGAAGCCAGGCGCCACGCACAGCCTGTGGCTTTGTGTTCTCTCGCCTGCAGCCGGGAGTTGAAGATGTTTACGGTGATGACCCGCCAGCCCTGTGAGCAAGCAGGTGAGTGGCCATCCTGGGAGGGGCGGGGGCGGCAGCGCGCGCGGTGTGGTCCAATCACTGGGAGAGAATCCAGATGCCTGCCAGTCGCCGTTTGAGACCCACTTGCTCCGCTGGGTTTTGCATTGAGTCCCACTGGCTCAGCTGGGTTTTGCAGGGAGACCCACTGGCTCGGCTGGGTTTTGCATTGAGTCCCACTGGCTCATCTGGGTTTTGCAGTGAGACCCACTGGCTCTGCTGGGTTTTGCACTGACTGTTCCTCTGGGAGAGGAAAGTAATGCTTTTTTTTTTTATCCCAGCTGCACAAAACAAGGACTAACATGCATGTTTCGCTTAAATGGTTTTTCCGGTTTATATAATCCATTAATTTGGCCTTTGCGGTTTCCTTTACCTGGCCGTGTGTGAGGTTGGCCCTAGCTGGTTTTGTGATGGATTGTATTGTACTCGGATCTCTCCTGTTATTTCCTTCCAAATGTTGTTGCTGGCCCAGCTCCCTGGACGTTCTCCATCCCCCACTGAGGGGTGCTTGTTGGAAGTGTTCTGGTTGATACTGCCGGTGCAAGTATGGAATTTTTTTTTTCTCCCTCCCGCGTGCACACACACTTCCAAGCTTGCCCCCACCTGCCGCCCAGCACTTTTGAGAGTTGCCCAGAAAGCTGTGGTCTCTCAAGGGTCGGGTGGCACCGTGCAATTACAGTATTTGTCCAGCCCTGATGACTGCACAGTTCCAGGCTGCGTTTTCTTAAATGAATGAGAGACCTAGCCACGTTCATTTTGCTTTGTAATAAGATTTTTTTCTGCCCAGGCAAGGGTTTGCTTAAGGTAATCATAGCTTTTTGCTTGGAAACTGCTGAAGCACGGAGGATTTAGGAAGCCACCCTGTGGCTGTGGTTAGGACTCTGTGTACGTATCACACTCTCCTGCCTTCTGGGAGAGATGTTCTTTAGTCAGTACCTGGTATTCTTGTCTTCCAAAAGGATATGACTTTAGGAGATAGAGAGCAATTTATGTGACTTTTTTTTTTCTTTTTGGTAAAGGGAACTTGTATTTAAGGGGTTGATTTACTTCCATTTCAAGGTTTTCTCTAAAACATTTTGAAAATATGTGTGTGTGTGTGTGTGTGTGTGTGTGTGTGTGTGTGTGTACTGGGGATTGAACCCAGGGTCATTCTACCTCTAAGCTTACACCCCCAGCCCTATTTTATTTTATTTTGAAACAGGATCTTGCTAAGTTGCTGAGGCTGACCTCAAACCTGTGATTCTCCTAGCTCAGCCTCCCAAGTACTGGGATTCTGGGATTACAGGCGTGTACCACCATGCCTGGCAACATTTTGAAATTTTAACGTGTATCCTGGAACATCCCAATAGTGACTGATCTGCTCCGTTGTTTCCAAAGGACAAATTTAACTTGGCAGATTAGATCTTTACCATGGTGTGTGTGTGTGTGTGTGTGTGTGTGTGTGTGTGTGTGTGTGTTTGTGTGTGTGTATGTGGGTGTGTAGAGAATCCCTTGAACCTCTGTTGCTGACACTGATATATGAATTTGTTGAAAATTGATGCAAGCCAGGCGTATTCCCAGTACTTGGGAGGCTAAGACAGGAGGATTGCAGGTTCGAGGCCAGCCTTTGCAACTTACTGAAACCCTCAGCAACTTAGTGAGACAGTGTTTCTAAATTAAAATTCTTTTAAAAAGGGGGGAAAGGGTTGTAGCGCAGAGATAGAATGTCCCTGGATTCAATCCAGAAAGAGAGAGAGGGAAAGAGAGAGCAGGGGTGGGGGAGGAGACGGGAGATGGGAGACACAGACACTAATTGATGCAGAAATTTGCCTCTTTGGGTTAGCTGGATCCTGGCTGGTTTGTGACTTTTATCTGGAATGACAGAGGTGAATCTAGCTGCTCTGAAGGTCGGCTCTCCTCCAGTTGCTATTACAAATGATTCTGCAATGAGGAACCTTATGCAGAAGTCATTTTACACACGTGGGTTTTACGAATGTGGGCTAGATTCCCAGAAGTGAGATTTCAAGTCAGATGGCGTACTCTTTGGCAATTGAGTAAATATTGACAAAGTGCCCTTCCTCGAGGACTGGCCAGTTTGTGACAAGGAAGGAGAATTCACATGTGAAGCGACCCTTCTGACAATAGGAAGTGTCTTCGGCTGCATTTGTGCTCCGCAGGGAGTCAGATCGGGCGAAAGCGTTGGTTACTCTGAGCCACTGAGACCGGCTGCGTGACCGCCCTCTGCAGCTAGCCGGTGTCACTTTGTAATTGGAGGTTGGGGCTGCGTCTAACTTCATTGCCGTGGCCAACACATGGCCTTGTTTACTTCCAGGAAAATGTCTCCTAGAAACAAAGAGGAAGGAAGGCATGCATTATGATGATCTAAGAGGGAGTGTTCTGGAATAGGGCAGGATCTACCATGGCTGTTCCAGGGAACCTTCTACAAGGATGGGGGTGCGCTGTCACTGAGCTGGCTAATGGGGTCCCCAAGGCCACGTGGTTATCCAGTGCCTGAAATGTGGCCGGCTGGGGAGACTGAGGAAAGGAGCATTTTATTTTAATGAATTTACACCGAAACAGCCAGCTGGTAAGGGACGTGTTAGGATTCTCTGAATTCAGTGATCTTCCTGTTCTGCAGTGTTTGGGGGTAGCCATTTGGGCGTAATTTATATTTATGCCTTAATAGTTCTATCAAGACTATCACTTAATCAATATTTTAATGAACTACCTTTTATCTTTTTAAAGAAATTAGGGCCGGGTATGGTGGCGCATGCCTATAATCCCGGTATTTGGGAGGCTGAGGCAGGAGGATTGCAGGTTCATGGTCAGCCTCAGCAATTTAGCAAGGTCCTCTGCAACTTAGGGAGACCCTATTTCCAAATAAGAAATAAAAATAGGGCTGGAGGTGTAGCTCAGAGGTAGGATGCCCCTGGGTTCAATCCCCAGTGAAAGAGAGAGAGAGAGAGAGAGAGAGAGAGAGAGAGAGAGAGAGAGAGAGAGAGAAAATGAACACGAAAGAGTGATTTATATATAGTGAAATGGATTGATCTTGAATTGCACCCCTAAATTAGATATTCTTGGTTTCTGACAGCATATATTTTAAGACAGGATCATGTATAAAAATCTTTTAAAAAGGAAAATTGTACCTAAGACTCTGGTTTTCTTTGCTTTTCAAGTTTTCCCCCAAAGGACTTTGAAAGACTTGAATTCTGACGAATGCGCGCACCCCATACCCGCAACCCCGTTAATGCAGAGAGTGTTCTCCTTGCCTTTGAAGTGCCCGCACCTACGCCCCATGGACGTCTTTGGATAGTCATCTGGCAGTCATCCTCCTGATTTCTGCCACTCGCTTGCTCTAGAAATTCACATAAATGGAATCATTTCCATTTACTAATTTCTACCAAGTCCTAATTCCTTTTACTTGAGATTGTGTGTGTGTGTGTGTGTGTGTGTGTGTGTGTGTGTGTGTGTGTGTGTTACTGAGGGTGGAGGAACCCAGGGGCATTCTACCTCTGAGCTACTATTTTATTTTCCATCCCTATTTTATTTTGATTTTGAAAGAGGGTCTCACTAAGTAGCTGAGGCTGGCCTCGAACCCGGATCCTCCTGTCTCAGCCTCCCAAGTACTGGGATTACAAGCGTGCACCACCACGCCTGGCTGGTACTGATACCTTCTTGAATGGACATAACTATTTGAATGGCGTCCCCTTCCTCAAACCTCATTTTTCCCCTCAACCCCCGTCTCTGTCCCCCAATCCGTTTCCACTATTTTACTCCTGGTGGTGGTGGTTCTCCTCATTTTACTTAAGCCCCTTTTCTTTCCTGTATCTGTTCCAGCTTCCACCTAGGAAACAGAACACACCAGCCCTCATTTTCTGAGAATGGCTGACCTCACGTAGTGTAATGTTCTCTGCTTCCAGCCACTCTCCTGCAAATGGCACGAGGGACGATATGTTCTAAGAGACACCAGAAAACTAGACCGTGCATGCGCTGCGCTCTCCCTGCAAACACCATTCTGTTCTGCAAGTTTGAGGGGAAGGATAAATAAATGGGTATTGAAGCCTAATTGCTATCCTGTCTTAAAATCACGGGCCTCTCAGGCCAGACATGACTTATGCATACAATTATGGGCCCAATCTGAGGATTCTACGAAGAAGACCCGGGCCTGGCTCCTACCTTCCCCTCATGTCTCTTCTGGATCTTTCCATTGTAGGCCTCAGGGTCCTCTCCCGAACCCCGGCCGTCATCACCCTGGTGATTTTGCTTGTGAGCGTTGTGGTTCTTATAGCAATCACACTTGTCCAGATCCACCACCCAGAGGTCCTCCCTCCAGGACTGAAGGTAAGCTGGAAAGCATTGGCATTAAAAGGAAAAACAAACAAACAAACAAACAAAAAACGGGCCATGACATTGATTATTCTAGGCATGGGCCACCACGCCTGTTATCCCTGTACTTGGGAGGCTGAGACAGGAGGATCGCAGGTTGGAGGACAGCCTCAGCCAGGAGTGAGACTCTCATCAACCTAGCGAGAACGTGTTTCCAAATAAGAAATAAAAACAGACTGGGGGTATAGCTTGAAGGTAGAATGCCTCTGGGTTCAATTCCCAGTACCCCCCCCACACACACACAATAAATAAAATAAAACCATGAGGTTTTAGAGAAGAAAATCCTTTCCCCTTGCCTCTGGCTGGAGACAGGAGAAAATGGTGTAAGACCCAAGGAGAAGTGATATTTAAGTCTACAGCCCAAGGGCAGGGGAGGTCATACCTTCTTCTGAGGACTCTGGGACTTGCTATGACTTCTGACTGTGGGAACCAAAGAGAGGATTGGTAGTCAAGAGATGCAGTTGGCAACCGAAGGTTCTCCAGTAGTTCAGGTTCCATGGTTACCAGCTTGTCCATTCCCAGAAACCACACAACCCTGAGCGTGAATAAAGACCAGGAGACCCAGACTGCTCTTCTGGGCTAGCCCGGACGAACCAAAAAAATCAAAGGCTTGAGAAGCCCTCCTTGAGCCAATTGCCTACGTCTCTTGGGTGTAGGAAATGTGCCATGATCAACCCGACCCTTTTCCTGCAAACGCTACTCGGGACCTGTGCTTAGTTCCACCGCCCTTTCTCTGCCCTTTTTAAGTCCACCCTAAATGGCCTCCATGACCCCCAGATGCTCTCCTAGATGACTTCCTGTCAGCTGAGAATGGTACTTCACTCCAGCTGTGGCTCTGGCGGTGTCCTGGGAGGAAGGAGGCGACCCTGCTGTTGTTGCAATGGACCACGGGTTGCAAAAGAAGGTCCCAGGCAGAGAGTAGAGCTGCAGGCAGGTTTATTTAGGAAGACAAGAGATACACATTCAAGAGAGAATGCGGGCCTTCTCCAGGCTGAGAGACGCCTTTGGGGGTTGGGGCTCCTCTTCTGTGGGAGACTTTCCTGAGGGGTGGGTAGGAGAATGTTTGTAAGAATGACATCAGCTGGATCTTCAGATGATGACTCAGGGTGTTTTGGTTTATGTTCCGGTGCCTGATGGGGCGTTCAGAGTCTGTTATTGTGGTTGTAACATAGCTTCTTGCGATTGGGACACGTCCTTGGGTTGCAACATGGCAGGTGGGGCTCCCTGGGGTCTGTGGTCAGAACGCTCATTCTCAGGGCTCCCTGAGTTCTCTCCTGGCAGCCTTCCAAGGTTAAGCCTGGCCCCACACCCAGGAGGAGCTGTCAGATGAACAGTGAAGAGGGTCAGTGCATGGGTCAGTCATATGAGGAGGGCTCAGCCAACTTCTCTGCAAAGGGCCACACAGTACTTATTTTAGGTTTTGAGGGCCACGTAGAGTCGGTTGCATGTTGTCCTTTGGTTTTTGACTCCTCAAGAATGCAGAAGCAGGGCGTGGTGGCACACAGTTGTGATCCCAGGACTTGGGAGGCTGAGATGGGAGGATCTGGGTTCCCAGCCAGCCTCAGCTACTTAGTGAGGCGCTCTGAAACTTAGTGAGACCCCTGTTTCAAAATAAAGAATAAAAAGTAGGACTGGGGTGTAGCTCAGAGGGAGAATGCCCCTGGGTTCAATCCTCAGCACTGCAAAAAACAAAACAAAAAACAACAAAAAAAGTATAGATCCTTAGCTGGGGGATCGACAGGAGCCAGAGGTTCAGCCATGGGATTTGAATCTCACTTAGAATTTGCACTTGAATTCACTAGTCCTTTGTACACCTTGCTCCTCGTGACTGCTCAAAGCCTATTTTGGAAATAGGAGTGTTTAAAAAATAAGAAACTAATATTGCCTTGGGCTTGATAATGGGGTTTGACGTAACATTCCTTTCAAAGGTTTAGATGAAGCCGGGCGTGGTGGCGCACACTTGTCGTCCCAGTACTTGGGAGGCTGAGACAGGAGGATCACAGGTCCGAAGCCAGCCTCAGCAACTTAGTGAGGCTCTCAGCAACTTAGTGAGAGCCTGTTTCAAAATAAAAAATAAAATAGGGCTGAGTGTAGCTCAGAAGTAGAAAGTCCCTGGGGGTTTGTTCCTGAGCACCAAAAAAAAAAAAAAAAAAAAAAAAAGATTGGACAAGAATCACCTTAGATCATCGCATGCAGTTCTTTGATTGGATATTTTATGTACAAATCTTAGCCCTAAGGAGAGTATTAAATAATAATAAAAAAAAAGAACCCTATGCAAGTGTCCAGCCGTGAAAGGAAAACAAGACATCAGCTGAGATCCAGAGAAGCTGTTTCGCAAGCTCCGGCCTTTGCCGTCTCCTCTAAACCATATAAAATCAGGACTGCACCCAAGAGCAATACCTTCTCCCTGTATGGTGCACTGCTATTCAGTATAGTGGGACTTTCCCTGAATTATCTCATTTAACCCTCGTGCTGACTGGAGGAAGTAGACCATGACCCCCATTTTGCAGTCGAGGTCAGGGACAAGATGGAACTGGAGCCCCAGACTCTTCCATTCCCTCCGCCTTTCCCAGTCCTGAGTTCTGAGTGGGGGAGTTCAGGAGAAGGGGCGGGCTGTGATGGGAGCACTCCTCTTCCCCTGCACAGGAGGGGAGGAGGGAGGAAGGAAGGTTGTGGATGCAGGAAGGACTATGGAATTGAAGGAGGGAAGGGAAGCTAGAAGCTCTTAGACTCCAGCAACTGGGGCCCCTCCCTCAGCCCTAGCCACGCTCCAGGTTCATCTCCTCCATGGGACCAGGGAAGATGTTCACCCTCAGCTCCTGCTCCCCCTGCCACAATGTGCCGTGGTGCCCGAGACTCCAGAAACCAGTGTCTCAGTGGACCTCCTCTGAGTCGTAGCCAAGAGCAGCTGCTTGCAGCAGATATAGACAGAGCAAAGATGGAGCTCAGAGCTTTGCACACACAGGCTCATGAGGCGCTTTGCTCCGTGGATTTGCCAGGGGTGGGGAGAGGACAGGTTTGAGGGGGGTAGGCAGGGAGGGCAGATGCCTCCATTTATAAATTTTCACCTGCAGCTCTACAAATGTTAAAGGACAGCCTAGCCAGGCATGATGGTGCACGCTTGTAATCCCAGTACTTGGGAGGCTGAGACAGCAGGATCACAAATTCAAAGGCAGCTTTGGCAACTTAGGCTCTTTGCAACTAAGTGAGACCCTGTTTCCACATAAAAAATAAAACTGGAGCCGGGCATGGTGGCGCACGCTTGTAATCCCAGCATTTGGGAGACTGAGACTGGAGGATCTGGGTTTGCAGCCAACCTCAGCTACCTAGTGAGGCCCTCTGCAACTTAGTGAGACCCTGTTTCAAAATAAAGAATAAAAAAGTAGGGCTGGGGGTATAGCTCAGAGGTAGAATGCCCCTGAGTTCAATCCCTAGTAGTGCAAAATTAATTAATTAATTAGTTAATTAATTAATTAAAAAAATAAAACTGGGATGGGGATATAACTTGGAGGTAGAATGCCTCTGGGTTCAATTCCCAGTACCAAAAAAAAAAAAAAAAAAGAATGGTCTCGTTAAAGGTGTTACCAGCTGGTAGGGTCCACTTATTCTAAAAGGCAAGAAGTAAGTTCTCTGTTCATACTGGAGGGACCTGGAGAAATTAGAAGAGTAAAAATTGAGTGGAGAAGAATACAGGCATGAGAGCTGGACGTGGTGGCGTACGCTTGTAATGCCAGCATTCGGGAGGCTGGGACAGAAGGATCGTGGGTTTGCAGCCAGCCTCAGCTACCCAGTGAGGCACTCCGCAACTTAGTGAGACTCGGTTTCAAAATAAAGAATAAAAAATAGGGCTGTGGGTATAGCTCAGAGGTAGAATGCCCCTGAGTTCAATCCCCAGTACCGCAAAAAAAAAAAAAAAAAAAAAAAAAAAAAAAAAAAAAATACAGGCATGTTCCATAGCAAGTTTTGGTTGATGACAGGTCGTGTATACAATGCTGGGCCTCCTATAAGATTATGGAAGAGCTGGAAAATTCCTCCCCCTCCCTTGACATTGTAGCCATCGTGACATCAGAGTGCAGAACATTAGTCACATGTTTGTGGTGACAAGAAGCCACTGCACTTCCAGACCTAGGAAAGCGTAGCAATTCAATACGTGCAGTATGCAATAGTTAATGGTGGCAGTAAATGACCGTCGCTGGTCGATGAATCTCTATGCTCTCCTCCTTCTTGTTATTTTAAGAAAAAGAAAATTGACTGTAAAGCAGCCTCAGGCAGATCCTTCAGGAGGATTCCAGAAGAAGGCCTCGTGACCAAGGAGACGAGGCCCTATGACAGTTGTCACCCCTGGCCTGCTAGGAGGACAAGCGGTGGAGGCTGGGGACAGTGACGTTGATGATCCTGACCCTGGGTAGGCCTAGGCTAGTGTGTGTGTTTGCATCTCAGTTTTTAAAAAGTTAAAAAAAAAAAAAAAATAGAAAGCTTACAGAATAAGGATGTAAAGGAACTCTTTTTCTACAGCTAGTGGTACAGTGTGTGTGTATGTGTATGTGTGTGTGCGTGTGTGTGTGTGTGTGTGTGTGTGTGTGTGTTGCTGGAGATTGAACCCCAGGGGCATTCCATCTCCGAGCTACACCTCTACACTAAGTTGTGGAGGGCCTCGCTAAGTTGCTGAAGCCAGCCTCAAACTATGATCCTCCTGTCCCAGCCTCCCAAGAACTGGGATTATAGGTGGGCACCACTAATCCAGCCTGTGTTTGTGTTTTAATGCATTAAAGCCAAAGAGTGAAAGTCTAAAACATTAAAAAGTTCCTTTACATCCTTATTCTGTAAGCTTTCTATTATTATTATTATTATTATTTTTAAAAGAAAAAGTCTATAAGTGAGTTGCAGTAAGCCACGATTAATTTGTTATTGGAGAAAGCTTTTTTTTTTTTTTTTTAATCAACTTAAGGTAGCCCAAGTACACAGTGTCCCTGAAGCCTCGAGTTATGTAGAGTCGAGTCCTGGGTCTCCACGTCCACCCCCCTCTCACGGCTTACCCACAGCAAACTTCACACATGCCGTCAAGCAAGCCCTATACAGGTGTGCTTTTTAAAAAAAAATCTTTTATACCATATTTTTCTATGTTTCTTATGGTACTATGCATAGAACCAGGGGCCTCCTACCTCTGGGGTACCCCCCCAGACCTATTTTTTATTCTTTATCTAGGAACAAGGTCTCACTAGGTTGCTGAGAGCCTCACTGAGTTGCTGAGGCTGGCTTTGAACCTGTGATCCTCCGGTCTCAGCCTCCCAACCACTGAGATTACAAGCATGCATCGCCACACCTGGCTCTTTTCTATGTTGAGATGCACACATGCTTATCACTGAGCTATAGCGGCTTACAGTACTCAGTATAGTGACCTGTCACACAGATGTGTAGCCCAGGAGCAATGGGCCACCAGTATAGCCCAGGGGTGCCATAGATCTGTGGACTACACTAGGGGATGTTCCACAACAACCAGGTTGCCTAGCAACGCACTGCTCAGGACCCATCCCTGCCATTTAAGCAGTGCTGACTGCAGATTCCAGGCCCTGAGGAAGGGGGATTCTCTGGGGGTGATCCCAGGGAGACAGGAGGGGGAGGGAAGCGAGACAGGAGGGAAGGCAGCCAGCAGGGTCCAGTGGTCAGGCAGGGCAGCCCTCTGAACAGCTGCCGTCTCTTAGAACCTGTGAATCTCTCTCCTCAAAGTTGCCCGTTATCGAGGGTCCCCGAAACGGGTGCCTGCTAATGTCCCGCTGTACCAATATCATTGGCCGAGGGGCTGCTCCCCGGGGGACTCAGCTCCCCCATATTTCTGGCATATCATGGGTGCAGTGGGCTCAGGTCACTAGAGAACCACCCCCTCCGCCAGCTGATACAAGATGGACGACGTGAGCCTCTGAAGGGGTGTGGACAGGGAACCGCCAATGAGGGTGTCATGTCTGTAACACTTATGATCCCCACTTTTCAGATGAGAAAACAGAGAAACAGAAAGGACAGATAGCTTCCCGTGGTTACGCAGACCCAGACCAGCAGAGCTGGTGCAGAGGAGAGAAAAGAGGGCATGGGCGGTAAGAAGCTGTATAGGTTGGGCAGATTGGTTCAGACATCCTTTCTGCTTACAGGGCTGGATTAAAATGTGGAAACAAATAAACAAACAAACAAAACAAAACAAAACCCAGATGTTCTGAGCCAGCTGAATCAGAAGCCAGGTGCCGGCCTGGACGCTGTTCCCCATAAAGCCTTTCCCGGGGGATCCACAGGCTCCTGGCTGGGTTTTGCAGCCTCTGCCTGCGGCACTGAAGTTGCATAATAGGAAGGTTTTCGAATCGTTGGTCGTGTTTGTGTTTCCATACTGTGGGCCCTAGTGTGGCTCTGCGGGTGGCCGACACTTGGTTTTGAAGGGCCCTCGCCCCACAGCCCGGGCGGCCAGCCCTCATTGCAAGAGCATGCTAGCCGGCGATGAAAGCCAGCCTTGACTTGCCTGGCTAGGTCAGGAGAGTCGGGGAGCGGAACTCTTAAAACTCAATCAAGGGTCGAAAAAAGCGTCCCCAGTCCCTTGCGTTACTGGTCCGACCTGCTCCACAAGAACCTGGTTTTCACTCAGCCCCCACCTGCCTCATGATTGGTAAGTCAATATCTTCCTCCTGCGGCTTGGCCCTCCGCACCCCAAACACACCTGTCCAATAGTCCTGGGGCTGCTCAGGCCGGTGACCAACATCCCAGCCCTTGGCCGGCACAGCCCGGGACCCGGTTAGTGAGACCCAGGCTTGATGCCAGATTGGCCTCCATAGGTTCAATAAGGATAAGGATTCCAGCTGCCTTAGAAAGACAGTAACAGTCACTAAAGCACTTTGCTCAGGTCCTAGTGTGTTACAAGTGTTCCATGGTATACTACTACTATTATTTATTTATCATTGATACTGGGAATTGAACTGAGGGGCATTCTACCGCCAAGTTACATACAAACCCTGCCCCCCCCCACAGCCCTTTTAATTTTTTTTTTTTTTTGGAAACAGGGTCTCACTAAATTGCTGAGGGTCTCGCTACATTGCTGAGGCTGGCCTCAAACCTGCAGTCCTCCTTTCTCAGCCTCCCAAGTATTGGGATTGTAGGTGTGCACCACCATACCTGGCTACAATTACTATTTTATTATTAATAATGAGATATTTATTATTAATAATAATAATGAGAAGAAGATCTTAAGAAAGCTGACCTTATGACCTTGGGGTTTGCTTCTGACAGAAGATCACACAGTCCTTAAGCGCTAGATGTGGGATTCAGAACCGAAGACTGTTTGCTCTCAGTTAAACTGCTAAGTGTCTCTGGATCCACATTCAAGCCATGTTTTTTTTCTGACCCCACATTGAAGAGAGGGTTTCTTATTACTCTTCATCCAAACATTACCTGCCCAGATAAACCAAAAAAATTCATTCACAACCCCCCCCCCCATGGATCTGTGTGAGTTTCACTGATATAGGCAGATGTGCTCTGAAAACTGGTCGAAGACAAATTTTTCCACTTTTGAAACAATTGTCAGTGGGGATAGATGGATGTTAAAAATGAAGTTGGGCCAGGCGTGGTGGCGCATGCTTGTAATCCCAGCATTTGGGAGGCTGAGACCGGAGGATCCAGGTTCGAGGCCAGCCTCAGCTACCTAGTGAGGCACTCCACAACTTAGTGAGACCCTGTTTCAAAATAAAGAATAAAAACTAGGGCTGGGGGTGTAGCTCGGAGGTAGAATGCCCCGGTACCAAAAAAAAAAAAAAAAAAAAATGAAGTTGGGTCTATCTTGCACATCAGCAAGTTCTAGAGGGACGGCCCCAGAGAAGTCTCTGGGTGCTGCAGATCCACGTGATGGCTGGATCCAGTTGGAGTTAAAACAAAATGGATGCTCAGCCAGGCATGAGGGTACACGCCTATAAACCCAGTACTTGGGAGGCTGAGATAGGAGGATCGCAGGTTTGAGGCCAGCCTCAGCCATGCCCAGAAGCTTTGAGCTTCATACACACAAAAAAAACATGTACCATTTGTGAATGATTAGAATAAAGTTTTGGGGAAAGAGCCCAAGCATAAAGTGGTGCGTGACTGTAATCTCAAGACTTGGGAGGCTGAGATGGGGGGATCTCATGTCCAAGGCTAGCCTCAACAATTTAGTGAGACCCTGCTTCAATATAAAAAAGGAAAAGGGAGCTGGGTGTGGTGGCGTATGCTTGTAATCCCAGCATTCGGGAGGCTGAGACCGGAGGACCCGGGTTCGCGGCCAGCCTCAGCTACCTAGTGAGGCACTCCGCAACTTAGTGAGACCCTGTTTCAAAATAAAGAATAAAAAAAAATAGGTCTGGGGGTATAGCTCAGAGGTAGAATGCCCCTGAGTTCAATCCCCAGTACCGCAAAAAAAAAACCAAAAAAAAAAAAAAAAAAGAAAAAGGGCTGGGAGGGGGTATAGCTCAGAATTCCCCTGAGTTCAACCCTCAAAATAATGATGATGATGATGATGATTTGATGATGGACTAGGAGTATAGCTTGGAGGTAGAATGCACCAGGGTTCAAACCCCACCACTGAAACAACAACAACAACCACAAAAAGATTTGGGGAAAGGTGAGCATCCTCTTCCTCTCTTACTGGGTTTGCACCAATCAGGACAAGGCCAGTGTGGTAGCAGTCATCAGACCTGCATTGGAGGGAGGAAAGGAAGAGGCCAAGACTCTGAGGACTGGACCTCTTGGGTACCTGGTCTCCTTCCTGGTCTCACTTTCCACCTGTGAGCCTGGGACCGTTGTGAACAATGCTGCCCGTGGTCTCCATGGGGGACGTCTAGTCAGGCTCCCCACCAACATTCATCAGCCCCAGGGGCTGAGATAAGGGGGCCGCCCAAGCCCAAACAGCAGTGTGCACAAATTCTCTAGTTCAACGGATTGGAGAAGCAAAGATTTGGGAGCTGGAGAGACTCACTCTTTCTTTCTTTCTTTCTTTCTTTCTTTCTTTCTTTCTTTCTTTCTTTCTTTCTTTCTTTCTTTCTTTCTTGTCTCGATTCACATGAAAGGAGCATTTGTAATAGGAGGAAGTTGGAAACCTCCCAAGTGTCTAGAGCCAGAGAATTGGCAGAGTAAAAGGCTCTACATCTCACCATGAAGTGACAGATATATTGAACATGGAGACACCTGTCTATTTTTACTGGCAGGGAGAGATGCTTTATGGCTCCGCAGGGGGTTCTCCTGCATGGCCAAGACAGAACCATACCCTAGAACCTCACCTCTTCCCCTTCCCATGGTCCAAGGGGCCAAAGTTGGCTTGGCAACAGCACTTGTCCCTTCTTGGCTAGCCCCTCCCTAAGCGAAAACCTGTGGACTAAGGTATTTGGGGTTCTCAATGGCCGACTGGGAAGTAAATCTTGGGAGAGGCCCTGCCTGTTTGTGACTCTTGCTTCCCTTTTTATTCAGTATGGCGTCGTGCTGGATGCCGGGTCTTCCAGAACCACTGTCTACGTGTATCAGTGGCCAGCGGAGAAGGAGAATAATACCGGAGTGGTCAGTCAGACCTTCAAATGCAGTGTGAAAGGTAAGGACACCAGTGTGATGGGAGGCCCGGAGGGAATCAAGGAAGAGTCCTCAGCAAACCTGGAGTAGGGTTGAGGAAAACACGGGGTCCTCTGTAGCTGCTGCTCAGAGAGGGAGCAAATGCCAGGCATACAATTAATGCTTGATAAATGTGAGCTTTTATTATCAATAGAGCACCACACCCCAGAACTCCTGGTGGATCCTCCTGCCTACGGTTACTCTGCCCCATAGTTAAACAACTTCTGTCTTTAGAAATGGAAAAGCAATACAGCCAAGTCAGTCCTGATGGCCCCATAACTGTAGGGAGGGTAGAGTGCTCTCAGGGAAAGGTCACGGGCAGTCCACCAGGAGGAGGGGTCCTCAGCCACCCTGGAGACCCCATGTGATTTAGGGAGGGGACAGAGTCACAGACCACAGCACATCCAAAAATGGATCTTCTCTTCTTTGATCTCAGTAGCCTCAGGGATCCATATATACTTTAAGTGACCAGAAGGTCACCAACTAAAGCTTAAATGACAGGGTCAAAGTTTGGCAAGTGTCACCTCCTCGAGGACACGCGGCTTCTCCAGGGATAATTTGGGTTTCTGGTTTCTCAGTTGCAAAATCCCTGGGACGCCCCTGCCTCAGCCAGCCTGAAGGGGTGAGTGAGTACTTGCTCACCCAGCAGTGATTTCCAGATATTTAGGCCCTCAGAACCTCCCTGTGATGGGGATGCCTGGTGGGTGCCAGTCCTCGGTTGCTGATGTCTCCCACGAGTACACCAGCCACTGCCTTTGCAGGTGGTCCCCTTGTGGGTGTCTGTAGGTCTGGCTGTTCATAGCAAAGCCTGCCCGTGAGGAGTCTGGTTCCCCACATGCCACTCATGCCTCTGGCGCCTTCTCCCACCAGGGACATTGGCTATGTTTGTCCTTTAAACCAGTAGTTAAAGATTCTTGGAGTCCACTGGAACCTGAACTGGATTATCTGTCTCAGTCCACATTCTGACTGCTATGATCGAAGACAACTGACCACGCATCTTAGAGGAAGGAAGATTTATTTGCTCACAGTTCTGGAGATTTCAGAGGTTCAGTCCATGTCAGGCTAGTTCTGAGGAGCTTAGGGCATGGTGGTGGGAAGCAGAGAGAGAGAGAGAGAGAGAGTGAGGACTCTGCTCTCACATCTTGGAGGCTGGAAGCAAAAGAAAGCAAGCAAGGAGATTCAAAGGCAAAAGCACAGTCCCTAAGACCACCTGCCCCCCAAGGACCCACCTTCTCCAGCCACATCCGATCTGTCTAGGTCTCTACCCAGAAAATCAATTACAATGGGTTTATCAACTATTGAGATTATAACCCTCATGATTTGTGTCGAGCCTGAACTTTACTAAATGAACTCTTCAGGGGACATTTTATATCTGACCACAGCACTATCTCCTCCATAGAAATGCCTCAGAGTTGATGTAGGTACCAAGCATCAAGGTATTGGAATTTTTTTTTTTTTTTTTTTTTTTTTTTTTTTGTCAATAGTTGGCCAGAACCCATGCTCAAACACATGTCTTTTGCTCATATCCCACCTTGAGTAAATGTTATGCCTTCGGTTCAACTCCCTGTCCACACATTGAAATAGCAATTTCAGCCGGGGGGTGGTGCACGCTTGTAATCCCAGCATTTGGGAGGCTGAGACTGGAGGATCCGAGTTCACAGCCAGCCTCAGCTACCTAGTGAGGCACTCTGCAACTTAGTGAGACCCTGTTTCAAAATAAAGAATTAAAAAAAAATAGGGCTGGGGGTATAACTCAAAGGTAGAATGCCCATGGGTTCAATCCCCAGTATCACAAAATGAATAAATAAATGAAAGAAAAAGAAATAGCAATTTCAAATCTCTTTTCATGGTGTTGTAAATTCCAGTATTCCACAACCCTGTGAGATTCAACCGCCCTTTTCCCTTTAAGAGGCTTATGAGACCTCATGCAGATATACTCTTAGGATGTAAAGTATGAGAGTATATCACTATTCACTTCTTGCTCCTAACCAGTTCCCATCCAGAGACCAGCTCTAGCAAACTGTATTGTTTGGCCCAGATTAGACTACATGATCCAGTTACTATAGAGGTGTATGCTAGTTTGAAAATCTCATTCATTGATTGATCGATTGATAGAACAAATATTTATTGGGTGCCTACTGCTAGCCAAGGACTGTTCTTGGGGAATTCAGAAGTAAACAGTATATGCAAAGTATCTGCTGTTCTATGTTATGGAACTCATATTCCAATGAAGGAGATATACAAAAAATAAGTGGGTGTATAATATGTCAGGGAGATATGCTATGAAGAGAAATTAAGCAGGGTGGGGATAGAGGGTGACCAGGCCGCTGTAGACAGGATCCTCAGGGAAGAACAAAGGAGGTGACAGATACGCAGAGACTAAGGTGACATAGGAGCCGTGTGGCTGTCTGGGAGAAGATTGTGGTGAGAAGTCACAATGAGGGAAAGGGCCAAGAGCAGAAGCTGCTCAGCACCTCCAAGGAAAGGGAAAGAGAACCAAGTATTAAAAATTAAGACATGCCAAGCTGGGCATGGTGGTGCACGCTTGTAATCCCAGCATTTGGGAGGCTGAAATCAGAGGATCCAGGTTCGCGGCCAGCCTCAGCTACCTAGTGAGGCACTCTGCAACTTAGTGAGACCCTGTTTCAAAATAAAGAATAAAAAATTGGGCTGGGGGTATAGCTCGAAGGTAGAATGCCCCTGAGTTCAATCCCCAGTACCACAAAAAAAAATTAAGACATGCCATCTGCATGTGGTGATGCATGCCTGTAATCCAAGTATGTGGGAGGCTAAGACAGGAGGATCACAGGTTCAATGATAGCCTCAGCAACATAGTGAGACTCTCAGAAACCTAACAAGACCCTGTTTCAAAACAAAACAAAACACAATAATAATAAAATAAAATTGGGCTGGGAGTGTAGCTCGGAGGTAGAGTGCTCCTGAGTTCAATCTCCAGTACTGCCCCCCAACACACACACATGCCATTCACATGCAAGGCAGGGACTTTAATTCCTGTTTCAAATAAACTATTTTTAAGATTATGAGTTATTCTGGGAAATATTATTATATGATATTATGGTTACGAGTCCTTATCTCTTAGAAACATATACTAAGATGCTTACAGAAGAGCTGATAGTGTCTGGGTTTTTTTTTTTTTTTAACAATATTCTAGTGGGAATGAAAAAGAGAGGGTAGATGAAAGTAAGATTGGTTGTTATTCAATTAACTGTTGAGGCCGGGTGTGGTGGCTCACGCTTGTAATCCCAGCATTTGGGAGGCTGAGACAGGAGGATCCGGGTTCGAGGCCAGCCTCAGCTACTTAGTGAGGCACTCCACAACTTAGCGAGACCCTGTTTCAAAATAAAGAGTAAAAAATAGGGCTGGGGGTATAGCTCGGAGGTAGAATGCCTGTGAGTTCAATCCCCAGTATCACAAAAAAAAAAAAATTAACTGTTGAACTGGATGATTGGTGTCTGGGGATGTATACTACTAGTTTCACAGGAAAGAAATTAATAACATGAATGCCGACTTGTGACATTCTCTATAGTTGTGTTGGTGTTGCTATTTTTATTGACATTTGAGAATAATTGTAAAGCCCTGCTAACTAATCTCACAGGAGCGTGGTAACACTGAGAACTTCATCTCACATTTTATACTCCTCAGAGAATTGAGCACCTTTTTAAAACAAGTTTCTAATTATAAAATAATATATTTGCATTGTATGAAAAGTCAGTAAATAGCGATAGATAAAAATGGAAATAAAATAATTTATAATCCTAACCCTCCAGAGGGGAGGAAATTTCCATTTATGTATAATTTACACATTAAAATTGTAAATATATGCTGGGAATTGTGGCGCACGCCTATAATTCCAGTATACTGACCGATTGGTGTGACCATGTGTGACTTAGCACATTTCCCCCTTTCCAGCCACCCACCCAAACCCAGTTATTTTCAAAGCTGACTTTTCCAAGTTAAGAGTTGTATCGTTGGTGGTGGTGGTTCTGGGGCATGTGGACAAACACAGATTGCTTGCTCTCCAGGCTCTGGAATCTCCAGTTATGGGAACAACCCCCAGGAGGCCCCCAAGGCCTTTGAAGAGTGCATGCTGAAGGTCAAAGGGCAGGTTCCCACACACCTCCACGGATCCACCCGCGTGTACTTGGGAGCCACGGCCGGGATGCGCTTGCTGAGGTAAAGGCTAAGTGGTCCAAAGGAGCTCCTAAGACCCAAGTAACCGAGGACGTGTTCACCTTGCCAAGAATCCAACGCTATTTCTGGGAACAAACCCCAAGAGGAAAGAAGCCCATATTTTGCCATGAATTTAGGCTTTAATGGTTGGGAAACTTTGAGTCTCTAATACCCAGAAAGAAACAGTTCTAAAATTGATTCCCTCTCCCTTGGCGATTTTACTGAGAACTCCGGAAAAAGGGAGGTAGGCGAGGGAGAGAGGGTTCACCTCTACCGCTTTGGAAACCCAAGTTGAGTTTGGACACCTGTGAACAGCCAGCTAAGCTATGTGATTAGTGCGACCCCAGCTCTGTAACTTCTGTCTGTGACAAACTGTCCCCGAAGCCTGCTTTACAACAGTGGGATGGCTGCCCCTCGCTCAGCCGGAGCCCTTGCGGTTGTTGTGAGGCAGACATCTGATCAGTGCCTGCTGGATTAGCTCAATGGCAGGTTTGGTTTGTTTGGTTTTTTTTTTTTTTTTTTTTTTTTTTTTTTTTTTTTTTTTTTTTTTTTTTTTTTTTTTTTTTTTTTTTTTTTTTTTTTTTTTTTTTTTTTTTTTTTT
>PVLC010010170.1:0-18008 GCA_004027655.1 Graphiurus murinus | reverse complement strand
GTGCCTCACTAGGTAGCTGAGGCTGGCCGCGAACCCAGATCCTCCGGTCTCAGCCTCCCGAATGCTGGGATTACAAGCGTGTGCCACCACGCCCGGCTGGTTTGTTTGGTTTTTGTGGTACCAAGGATTAAACCCAGGGGTGCTCTACCACTGAACTGCACCCCTAGCCCTTATTTATTTATTTTGTTTTGTTTTGTTTTGAGATTGGGTCTCACTAAATTGCCCAGGCTGGCTTGGAACTCGACATCCTCCTGCCTCAGCCTCCCATGTAGCTGGGATTCCAGGTGTGTGCCACCGCACCCTCTTTTGATTTAGCTGATCACTAGAGAGTGCGACAGGAGCAGGCAGGGGTGGGAAAACAGTTGTACTTTTCCAGAAAGCTAGAGTCCTGCTCTGGAGTTCTGCCGTGAGTCACGGTGCCCCAGGAGGCTTCACCTTGCTAAGCGGTCATGGTGTCCTGCGCGTGTCTGGAAAACTGTCCTGGGGCGGGGGCTGGGACTTACCTTGTCGCCGAGGGAGGCAGTTTGGAGACCTGTGTGGGCGCCTTTTGTGTTCTGTGCCTTGCTTAGGTTGCAAAACGAAACCTCGGCAAATGAAGTCCTGGGGAGCATCCAGCGCTACTTCGAGTCCCAGCCTTTTGACTTTAGGGGTGCGCAGATCATCTCTGGACAAGAGGAAGGGGTGTACGGATGGATTACAGCCAACTATATAATGGGAAATTTCCTGGAGGTGCGTGAAGACAAACACCTGGTTTTCAGTTTTGCTGCTGACCCCGGCCCCCGTGGGGGATAGCTCCGCCCCGGGGGACATTGGGGGGGGGGGGACGGTCCTATCACGCGTGCCCTGAGGAAATGTAGCAGGACAGTAGCTAAGAAAGCACATTCACACAGAGCTTGGGGAAAAGCATGGCTCATTAAAAGGACCAAATGCAGCCAGGCGTGGGTGGCTCACGCTTGTAATCCCAGCATTTGGGAGGCTGAGACGGGAGGATCCAGGTTCTCAGCCAGCCTCAGCTACCTAGTGAGGCCCTCCGAGGCTTAGTGAGACCCTGTTTCAAAATAAAGAATAGAAAATAGAGCTGAGGATATAGCTCGGAGGTAGAATGCCCCTGAGTTCAATCCCCAGTACCGCAAAGAAAAAAAAAAAAAAAAAGGGACCAAATGCATGGAGGGGGAAATGCTATCACTTTGCTGACTGGTAAGAAATGGGGGAGGGGTTCTAAATTTAACACTGGGCCATGGAGCTTTGGAGGGGCGGTTGGAGAATCACCTTCTGCCAGGCTCTGTGACCATCTTGAAGTTACAATCAGTCCTCAGTCATTCTGCTTCCCTGAGTCCCCAGAGTCTCATCCTGGGTCCTCAGCTCTCCCGACAGCCTGGTCCCTGCATTTCCTGCTCCTCGGGTGCAAAGGAAAGCCCAGTGTGTTACAGAGAGCACTTGAGCCACATCCCGTTCACGACCTGTGTTGTTCCCCCTTGGAATGTATTTTTAAATTTGAAATTAAATGAATTGCCATGGCTAATATTTGGGAACATGGGCTCACCGAGCTTCCTCTGATGTCCTTGCCCCTACAACCAGAGGATCTGAGCACAGTGTTCTCGACCTCCTCCTGCATGGGAAAGAGTTTCCAGTGTGATCTCTCCAGTTTGCTGCAGTTCCCACCCATCCCTAACGCCTGCACCCAATCTCCCTCACTTGTTTATGGCTCCAAAGTATTACCTGCCAAGCTCCTGCAGCCAGTGGGACTCAGCACCCCTGAGAGAAAAGGAGAGGAGAGGCCCCCCATCTCTCTTAGCAAGAGGAGTGGGGTCGTGGGCGGAGAGCCCCAGGCCAGCAGAGACGGGCCTCTGGCGGCCTTTCTTCTCACTTCCGTTTTTCGCTGTGCAGAAGAACCTGTGGCACGCATGGGTGCACCCCCACGGAGTGGAGACCACGGGTGCCCTGGACTTAGGCGGGGCCTCCACCCAGATATCCTTCGTGGCGGGGGAGACCGCGGGGCAGAACAGCAGCGACGTCGTGCAGGTGTCCCTCTACGGCTACACGTACACGCTCTACACACACAGCTTCCAGTGCTACGGCCGGAATGAGGCGGAGAAGAGGTTTCTGGCCGTGCTCCTGCAGGTACCGGGGCCAGGGCAGCAGGGGTGCCCCTCAGGCCCTGAGCAGAGAGGAGGTCCTGTGGCCTGGTGCCTGCCCTGTCCTCCCAGGTAGAAGGTGGATGGAGACCAGAGCATTTTCTAGTATACTCCTGGTGGTGTTCATCCTCATTCATTTATTCAATCATTCATTCATTTTCTCTCTCCATCTGCTGTTTTGACTGCTTCTGTTGAAAAAATATATATAAATATATTTTAATATATAATTTTATATATAAATATTTATATTAAATATATAAATATGTTTATATTAAATATAAATATTTATATATAAATATAAAAATATGCTTATATATAAATACTTATATATAAATATGCTTATATATAAATATATTTATATATAAATATATTTTCTGTTGAAAATATGTTTTTTCAACAGAGAAAAAATAAAATGTATATATATTTTCAACAGAAAAAAAAAATATATATATATATATGTTGGTCCTGGGGATTGAACCCAGAGGCATTCTACCTCCAAGCTACACCCCCAACTTTATTTTATTTACTTATTTTTATTATTTTATTTTTTGTGGTACTGGGGATTGAACCCAGGGGCCTTCTACCTCCAAGCTACACCCCCAGCCCCATTTTCTCTCTCTCTCTCTCTCTCTCTCTCTCTCTCTCTCTCTCTCTCTCTCTCTCTTTCTCTCTCTCTTGTTACCAGGGGCTGAATCCAGGGGCATTCTACCTCTGAACTACACCCCCAGCCCTATTTTATGCTTTATTTCGAAACGGTCTTACTAAGTTGTGGAGGGCCTCACTGAGTAGCTGAGGCTGGCCAGGAACCTGCAATCCTGTCTCAGCCTCCCAGGTACTGGGATTACAAGCATGTGCCACATGCCCAGCTCTGATTTTATTTCTTTTATGAAAATAGGGTCTCACTAGGTTGCTGAGAGGCTCTCTAAATTTCCCAGGCTGGCTTCGAACCCTCGATCCTCCTGTCTCAGCTTCCCAAGTACTGGGATTACAAGCATGCACCACCACGCCCGGCTTCCAGTGAATTTGAGTAGCAAGTCCAGGGAAGATCCAGAGACCCAGATGCTTCATAAATCATTCAAGACCTGGCTTCCCTTTATGGACACAAACCGTTTTAAACCAGAAGCTAAACAAGCCTGAGAATTTTGAGACTCCCCTGGGCGCAGACAAAATAGTATTAGCGTTCTCAGGAGACGAGCTTGCTGGAAGCGGAGGGGGCAGGGCTCGCACGAACTCAGCCTTCTTTTAGATGGGTCTATATTGGGCAGCTCGATGTCCGTGAGGTGGAGGGACTGCAGACCAGCCAGATTCCATCAAGCTGGTCAGCAGTGGAGATGGTGGGGCCCCGGGGCACAGAGGCTGCTTGGGCACCGGCTGGACGGCTGCCTGCCGCTCATAGACACGCAGCATCAATGCACTGTGAGTTAAGGTGGACGCTAGCTCCGTGGGTGAGACCCTGGCCCCCAGCGCCATCGTTCAGGGAATGCCATTCTCCGGCGTGGTGGGGCTGCTGAGATGGAGGGGAGGGGTCTTGACTCGCTAGAGCACTCTGAGGACGGCGGGAAGCACAGCTGCTGGCTTCTGAGGGGCACTGCAGCCACAGCATCAATAGGTCGACCCCCTCTCCCCCCTGCCAGCTTGCTGCAGTAGCTGAGACAGGGGCAGTATACCTAGCCACCAGCAAAATAATTGGGCTGCCTCCTAAAAGCGACAATGTCACCAGCCGGGCATGGTGGCCCATGGATCGCAGGTTCTCGGCCAGTCTCAGCAACTTAGTGAGGCCCTCTGCAACTTAGTGAGACCCTGTTTCAAAATAAAAAGTAAAATAAGGCTGAGGGTGTAGCTCAGAGATAGAATGCCCCTGGGCTCAACCCTTAGCACCTCCACCCCCCTGCCCCCCAAAAAAGTGACGTCTCCAGCAGAATTCACATCCTTGGAGCGCTGCGTTTCCAGGCAGAGTGGCTTGTGGGAACTCTCTCCCGTCCTGAGCCCTCCCCAGAACTTCTCTTTGAGCCCCATGGCAAAGGCTGGCTGGTGCCCCAGGACACGTGTGTGTGCTGCTGACCCGTCAGGAGGGTGACGGTCTTCACCTGCTCTTCCACATGCCCACCCCAAAAGTGTACCCCACCCTACTCAGCCAAACCGAACCCCACAGATGACCCGGCCAGACCTCCCTTGTGGGGCTCACAGTCCCCACCACCCATCCCCACTTGTGTGTGTGTGTGTGTGTGTGTGTGTGTGTATGCACTCCTACAATATTTACTAAATTTTTTTTTAATTGAATAGAGTTCAAATCCAACTCCTTATAAAAAAGAGTCCAGAAATAGAATCAAACACATTTAAGAATTGCTCCTAAGATAAAAAGAACATCTTGCACCAGAGGATAAACTTGGATAGCCATCTGGAAAATGTAAACTCAGTTTCTACATAAAATGAAACACCAGTGGAGCAAAGATTTACATTTAACAAGGAGATGACTTGTTTGTAATGGCAGAGGGTGTTCCTTAAATAAATTGTGGCTTAGAATACTATACAGCTACTAAAAAAGAAACCTCTCTGCATGTGTGACGGATGGAAAGGCCCCAAAGATAGATTTTTAAGCAAGAAAAAGCAAGGAGCAGAGCACTATATAAAAAGTTCTACTACATATGGTTTTAAAAAAAAAATGAAAGAAAGAGCCGGGCGTGGTGGTGCACGCTTGTAATCTCAGTACTTGGGAGGCTGAGACTGGAGGATCTGGGTTCGCGGCCAGCCTCAGCTACTTAGTGAGGCACTCCGCAACTTAGTGAGACCCTGTTTCAAAATAAAGAATAAGAAATAGGGCTGGGGCTGTAGCTTGGAGGTAGAATGCCCCTGGGTTCAATCCCCAGTACCGCAAAAAAAAAAAAAAAAAAAAAAAAAAAAAAAAAAAAAAAAAAAAAAAAAAAAAGGAGAGGAGAAGAAACTTGTACGTGCATGTAAGATCCCTGGAAGATTCCGCAAGGACTGCTTCCAGAGAGGGCTCCGATGGACAGAAAGGCGTGGGAGGGAGCCTTTATTGTCTAATGTGCTTAGTTGTACCTTTTAGATTATTTTTACTAAGGGGAGGGACATGCTACTCAAAAATGATAAATTAAGCCAGG
Organism: Graphiurus murinus; assembly: GCA_004027655.1. Classification (NCBI taxonomy): domain Eukaryota; kingdom Metazoa; phylum Chordata; class Mammalia; order Rodentia; family Gliridae; genus Graphiurus; species Graphiurus murinus. Next base: position 12,754 of record PVLC010010170.1, on the reverse strand, counting down.
CATGTCGGCGCAAGTTTGTAATCCCAGTACATGGGAGGCTGAGACAGGAGGACCGCAGGTTTGCGGCCAGCCTCAGCTACTTAGTGAGGCCCCCTGCAACTTAGTAAGACCCTGTTTCCAAATAAAGAATAAAAAAATAGTAGCTCGGAGGTAGAATGCCCTTGAGTTCAATCCCTAGTACCACAAAAAAGAAAAGAAAAAAAAATGATAAGTTAATCTGGAGATACCTGTCTTCTCACTGTAATGGCGTTCGCAGGGCTTGCTCGTGGGGCTTGCAGGAGGGCTGCATCAGCTGATGAGAGAGAGCCCAGCTCTGTGGCGGTCCAGGGTGGCTGTCACCCCGACCCTGCACCCCTGACACACTGGGATCAAGCGCACTCTGGGTGAAGGGTGGTGATAGTGAGAATTTGTCAGAAGGAATCACTCGGCCCTCCACCTAACACCTCCCACTCATACCTACAGAGCTCTCGAGCCGGCACCCAGCTCACCAACCCCTGCTACCCGAGGGGCTACAGCACCACCTTCACCCTGAGTCAGGTGTTCGACAGCCTGTGCACCGAGAAGCAGAGGCCAGCAGGTTACAACCCTGAAGCTGCCATCACGTTCCAGGGAACCGGGGACCCGTTGCTGTGCAGGGAGAAGGTGGCTTCTGTATTTGACTTCGACACTTGCCGGGACCCAGAAGGCTGCTCCTTTGACGGGGTTTACCAGCCAAAGGTGGAAGGGCCGTTTGTGGTAAGAGCGAAACCCACTGGAAGGTTCCTGTCTGTGCCGGCTGCTCACTTCTCTTCCGCTGACCTGTCCCCCACCCCGAATCCTCCACGTCACAGCCTCTCCTGGGGACTCATCTGCCCCTGTGCCTTTCACAGGCTTTTGCCGGATTCTACTACACAGCCAGTGCTTTGAATCTTTCCGGGAGCTTCTCCCTGGACTCCTTCAACTCCAGCACCTGGGATTTCTGCTCGCAGAATTGGAGCGAGGTCAGTATTTAAAAAGAAAGGAACAGAGCCAGGCGTGGAAGCGCATGCTTGTAATCCCAATACTTGGGAGGCTGAGAACGGAGGATCCGGGTTCACCGCTAGCCTCAGCTACTTAGTGAGGCCCTCTCCAACTGAGTGAGACCCTGTTTCAAATTAAAGAATGAAAAAGGGCTGGGGCATGTAGCTCAGAGGTAGAATGCCCCTGGGTTCCATCTCTAGTACTGCAAAGGAAAGGGAGGGAAGGGAAGGGAAGGAAAGGAAAGGAGGAAAGGAAAAAGCCGGGCGTGGTGGCGCACGCTTGTAATCCCAGCATTTGGGAGGCTGGGACTGGAGGATCCGGGTTTGCCGCCAGGCTCAGCTACCTAGTGAGGCCCTCTGCAACTTAGTGAGACCCTGTTTCAAAATAAAGAATAAAAAATAGGTCTGGGGGTGTAGCTCAGAGGTAGAATGCCCCTGAGTTCAATCCCCAGTAGTGCAAAAAAAGAAAAATAAATTTAAAAAAAAGAAAGAAAGAAAAAAGAAAAAGAAAGCAACAACCAGAATTCATGGCGCAGGTCTGTAATCCCAGTACTTGCAAGGCTGAAACAGGAGGATCACAGGTTTGAGAAGAGCCTCAGCAACTTAGCGACTCTCAGCAACCTTAGTGAGACTCTGTTTCAAAAACAAAACAGAACAAAAATACAGAAAGTTCTGGGTGTGTAGATTGGAGGTAGGACGCCCCTCGCTTCCCTCCCCAGTACTACACATACATGTATACATATACGCAAGGTACTTAAGTACATAGGATGGGTGTCAGTACAGGGCCCACAGCAGAGGGAGCTCTGTGAGGAGCATTGCGTGCCCTGAAGCTAGTCCTATGCCTTCTGCATCCACATGTGCAAAATCAGGGTGATAAGAGAACCGACTTCTCTCCTGCGCCGCACTCCTGTTCCAGTCCTGGGCTGGTGAGGAGCGCTCGGGGAACTTAGCAGTTATTTTCATGTGACATTGCTTAGGGACATTTTAATTGTTATAGTGTATAATGGCACTATTATAGTGTCTAGTCATTTTTAGCATGGATTTCCGGGTGATGAAGTTGGTTTTTTTTTTTGTTGTTGTTGTTGTTTTTTTTTTAAATATGGCTGTTATCTTCAGGGGTTCTGAAATGTGTGTGTGTGTGTGTGTGTGTGTGTGTGTGTGTGTGTGTGTGACTGGAGATTGAACCTGGGGGCATTCTACCTCCAAGCTACACCCCCCAGCCCTATTTTATTTTTTTAAACAGGTTCTTTTTTTTTTTTTTTTTTTTTTTGCGGTACTGGGGATGGAACCTGGGTGCATTCTACCTCCAAGCTACAGCCCCAACCCTATTTTTTATTCTTTATTTTGAAACAGGGTCTCACTAAGTTGCAGAGGGCCTCACTAAGCAGGTGAGGCTGGCGGAAAACCCGGATCCTCCAGTCTCAGCCTCCCAAATGCTAGGATTACAAGCGTGCGCCACCACGCCCGGCTTTTAAACAGGTTCTTCATCAACCTAACTGTCCTCGAACCTAGTTGAGGCTGTCCTTGAACCTTCAATCCTCCTGTTTTAGCCTCCCACGTACTGAGATTGCAGGTGTGCACCACCACGTGTGGCTTGAAATGTGTGTTTTAAAGTATTACCTGAGCCAGGTGTGGTGGCGCACGCTTGTAATCCCAGCATTTGGGAGGCTGAGACTGGAGGATCCGGGTTGGTGGCTAGCCTCAGCTACCTAGTGAGGCACTCCGCAACTTAGTGAGACCCTGTTTCAAAATAAAGAATAAAAAATAGGGCTGGGGGTATAGCTCAGAGGTAGAATACCACTGAGTTCAATCCCCAATACCGCAAAAAACAACAACAACAACAAAAAAAAAAACGTATTACCTGGTGTTGCATGCCTGTAATCCCAGTACTGGGGAGGCTGAGACAGGAGGATCATAGGTTTGAGGCCATCCTTATCAGTTTAGCGAGACCCTCAGCAACTTAGCGAGACCCCTCGTTCCAAACTAAAAAATAAAAAGGGTTAGGGACGTAGCTCAGAGATAGCATGCCCATGGGTTCAATCCCCAGCACCACAAACAAATAAACAAAATGCCGATGCACCCCTCCTCTGAGCTGTTTTCAACTTCCTTTCCAGCTCCCGCTCCTGCTCCCCAAATTCGACGAGGTGTACGCCCGCTCCTACTGCTTCTCTGCCCACTATATCTACCATCTGCTTGTCAATGGATACAAATTCACAGAGGAAACGTGGCCCCAAATACGATTTGAAAAAGAAGTAAGTCCAAGTGCAAGCCGCCTTCTCTTCGTCCTCTCAAAGGAGAGGTTTGTATGCTTGTGTGTGGAAGCCACAGCGAAGGTGAAAGCGTACTGGCAATGCAGATTTGCTAGGTACCCCGGGGCGTGGTGGCACTCGCCCGTGACCCCAAGACTTGGGAGGCTGAGACAGGAGGATTGCAGGTTCAAGGCCAACTTCAGCAACTTAATGAGGCCTTCAGCAACTTAGTGAGACCCTGTTTTAAAATGAAAATAATAAAAGGGCTGGGGGTATGGCTTGGAGGTGGAGTACCTCTGGGTTCAATTCCTGTACTCCCCCAACCCCCAACACACACACATACACACACACACACACACACACACACACACACACACCACATAGACTTGCAGGCTGCGGGCTGATCCAGCTTACCACTCATGACCTTCCCAGGAGAAAAGAGAGTGGGGACTTGAAGGGAGTTGTGTACGGGAGACTCTACCAATGAGGAGAGGCCGGGAAGCCAAGACCAAGGACCCTGGCCTCCTAGAAGGCGGGACTCAGCTCCCTGTCTTTATGTTAACAGTAGTAGCACCAGGCTGGACCCTAGGAGGCGCCAGGAACTGCTGAATGGTCTTTGGGGATGAGGGGAGCCTCGTGGCCGGGTTGTTTGTGTGCCTGCGTGCATGTGCGTGCACACACGCACACACTTACATTTGCACACACTCACATATATACACATACACACATGTACACACACTCACATATATATGCGGGGGTTAGGGTTAGGATACACGTATGATTGATTGTTAAGTAGCGTGAATGTCTAGAAAGTGGAATGGCAACTCTCAGCAGCCCGCTAGACCTCGTGTTTAGGCAGGACCCCGCCTTGCAGATGCCCTCAGCCGTCACTGCGTTCCCCAGTCCTGAGAGGGGTGTCTGGTTTCAGGTCTCGCTGCTCGGAGGCTTGCAAGAGCTCTGGAGTCGCTCTGTTCAACAGGCTTGGACAATAATTAGATGAAGCCGATCAATATCCTGCATTAGGCCTGAGACTGTCCATTTTCACATAATTAACATTGAATCAGCTCTAGAAAATCAGGATGTCTGGAGACATTAGGATGGTTGGTGGCATGTGTGCATGGCGCTTCGCTTCGAACAAATCTCATTACCAGCAAAGTACATCGCGAGAACAGAGGAGGTCTTCCAACTGAATGTCCGCTTGGATTGAGAAAACATTCTAGGGTTCAAGTCGCTTCCCTTTAATCTTAAGGAATGTTATATGCAGCCAAGTTAGTATTTAAATACGAGGTTATGAAAACACTTGGGAAGATCTGACACACATAGACATATGTCGAAAATATTTTTTGGAGGCAGTAATCAAATAAGAGAAATAAGTTGGGTGTGGTGGCGCATGCTTGTCATCCCAGTACTTGGGAGGCTGAGACAGGAGGATCCTGGTTTGCAGCCAGTCTCAGCTACTTAGTGAGGCACTCTGCAACTTAGTGAGACCCTGTTTCAAAATAATAAAAAATAAGACTGGGGGTGTAGTTCAGAGGTAGAATGCCCCTGGGTTCCATCCCCAGTATCCCCCCACAAAGATAAACACAGGAGATGTTATAAAAAAAATACAAAGTAAGAATAAATGATATTTTCAAAGAAGAAAACTAACACTAAAGTAAAACAAAAGAAAAAAACTCAACCATACAACTCAAGTATAGAAAATATCCCACCAGAGTTGGGCATGGTGGCACGCACCTGTAATCCCACCCTGTACTTGGGAGGCTGAGACAGGAGGATCGCAGGTTCTCGGCCAGCCTCAGCAAGTAGTGAGACTCATCAACCTAATGAGACCTTGTTTCAAAATAAGAATAAAATAGGGCTGGGGGTGTAGTCTGAGATAGAATGCCCCTGGGTTCAATCCCCAGTACCAAAAAAAGGGGGGGAGGGGAACTATTGTAGGGGGACATAGGACAGCCTGAAATTCTCATTTTGAGGAAACATACAGATACAATTTTTAAGGCAAGAAAGGAGAAAATTTAATATAGGAAAATAGCACTAATGGAAACTGTTAAAGTAAGATATTAGAAATCTAAATAAAGTAATAATACCAATAATCACAAAGGGACTAAACCTACCAGTTAAAAGACAGAATTGTCAGATTTGATTTCTTTTTTTGTGTGTGTGTGTTACAGAGGATTGAACTCAGGGGCATTCTACCTCCGAGCTATACCCCTAGCCCTATTTTTTATTCTTTATTTTGAAACCGAGTCTCACTAAGTTGCGGAGTGCCTCACTAGGTAGCTGAGGCTGGCCGCGAACCCGGATCCTCCGGTCTCAGCCTCCCAAATGCTGGGATTACAAGCCTGCGCTACCACGCCCAGCTAGATTTGATTTTTTTTTTAAATCAATAGATGCCATTTATAAGATAAACCATTATGCTTTAAGCATAAGAATATGGAAGGCTTTTTAATTAGGAGGCAAATTCTGCCCCCCCCAAAACCAGTGTTATTAATATCTGACGAAATAGTCTTTAAGACAAGGAACATAATTTGAAACAGTTACAACAGAAAGAAAGTTCAATTCTCAGTGAAGACTGCAAATTCAAGACATTTATGTACCTAATAAAACAGTTTAGAAACATGTAAAGCAAAGTTGGATGGAGTTGCCAGAAGGCAGAGTTTGCTTCCCATCTGGACTGCTCTCCTGTTCTTAAAAACTGACCCTGGGTCCAGCAAACCACTCCTGACGTTCTTCCTTTCACCACGAACACTCCCGTTCCTGGGCAATGGGGGAGCTTCCTCTCCTGAGCCCTGGGCGGTAGGGAAACGTTCATTCTTCTCCGTGGTACCTTGTTCAAGCTCCTGGGGAGGAGGTTTGGGGATTGGTTCTTCCGCCTGTCCCCCCTCCGTGGTGCGGCTGATGGCACTCCCGGCGCCTCGGGGCGATGGGTGACATCTGAACCCGGGTGAGTCCAGTCCTCGGGCCTCTTCAGGCCTCTTGGAGGTGACTGGTGTGAAGCCCACCCCGCAGCTCGCCCGCCCCCCGAGATCTGAGCCCTCTCCTCTGCTCCGCAGGTGGGGAACAGCAGCATAGCCTGGTCTCTGGGTTACATGCTCAGCCTGACCAACCAGATCCCCGCCGAGAGCCCGCTGATCCGCCTGCCCGTGCAGCCCACCGCCTTCGTGGGCGTTGTTGCCTTCTTCACGACCACCGCCCTGCTGTGTGTGGCGTTCCTCCTGTACCTCTGCACCTCATCCAGGACAAAGAAGCGCTCAGAGCACGCCTTCGACCCCGCCATCGACTCTGACTGAGCCTCCTCAGAAGCAGCTCCCGCAGCCCGAGGACTGCCCGGGCCCTGGCGTGGAGGGGCGGCCGGCAGCAAACGCCCGTGAAGTCGAGCCCCCCAGGTCGCGTGCTGCTCGGATGCTGATGTCTGTCTCTTGGGGGCCCCCTCAAGTGTTCTGTGCGTGTGGCTCCTCCAGGGACCCCTGTCCACTTGCTGATCCGTGGGAACACAGAGGGAAGGAAACAGGAGAGACAGACCGTCAATGGCGGGTCTTCAGGGAGAGGAAGGGAGGAATGTAACAGCCACTTGTGGAGGGGTTGACCTCTGACCTCAGTCTCCACGCTCCCTCCCTTGCTATTTCTCTTTACAAGACACCCATTAAGCTTTCGACCCCGCCATATATCTCGCTTTGTGGCTTCCTCCTATTTGCCCTTAACGGAGACTTCTCATATCCCATAGGCATTGAGCTAAACTGGGCGTGGTGGTGCCCGCCTGTCATCCCAGTACTTGGGAGGCTGAGACAGGAGGATCGCAAGTTCAAGGCCAGCCTCAGCAACTTAGGGAGACTCTCAGTAACCTGATGAGATCTTGTTTCAAAGCAAAACAAAACAAAAAAGAAAGAAAAGGACTGGGGATGTAGCTTGAAGGTAGAATGCCCTGTGGTTCAATCCATATATATATATATATATATATATGCATTATAGAATCTGAAGACTAATCCATATATATATATATATATGCATTATAGAATCTGAAGACTAATCCATATATATATATATATATATATATATATATATATATATGCATTATAGAATCTGAAGACTCCCAAAGATAGTGACCATAGTCAAGCTTCCGTCTTGCAGGGAGAGCCCCCAAATACGCAGCTGTTCTCGGTGGAACTCCTAGCATCCTGCCCATCTCACCGCCACGCTGCTCCGCCTCTCCCCGGACACGCCCACTGCTCGCCAGGCCGCTGCGCCCCAGAGCCGGCTGCACCCCCACCCCGCCCGCCATCATCACCGCCAGTGGGAGTTTGCCCACCTCCACCAGGCTGACCCGGTCCCCTCGCAGGCGGCTTCTGTGACCCGCTCACCAGCTCCTCCCCTGGATCGAAGGCCTGTCTGCCCAGTAGCCACGGGTCTGCATCTGGGGACAGAAAAGGCAGCTGCGGGAAAGATTGGCCTCCAAAATGGGGTGAGGGGAACTTCAGCAATCCCAGTGGCTACAAAGGAAAAATCGACATTATTTCAGTTTGCTGTTTGGTAAATGACTATGGAATAAAGAACTCTTACTTTGACTTGCAATACATGTAATTAGGAACTCGAATGCGATGCTTTTTCTTCTAGGTACTGAAGGTAATATTTATCAGAGGATTTTTTTTTTTAATTGCAAAGCATAGCTGGGCATGGTAGCACTTGTCTGTAATCTCAGTACTTGGGAGGCTGAGACAGGAGGGTTATCGATTTGAGGCCAGCCTCAGCAACTTAGCAAGGCCCTCAGCAAAATAGTGAGAACTTGTTTCAAAAGAATAAATAAAATAGGGCTGGGGGTGTAGCTGAGAGGTAGATTGCTCCTGGACTCAATCCCCAGTACTGCATGCACACAAAATTACAAAGCATGGTAAATTAAGAAAATCATGCACTAGTATCACCTTCCAAAGAGTTCAATGTGCTTTGGCTTTGATAAAATTTTGGCTCCTTTAGATAACATTTCCATACCTTATTTGACATTTTAAACTTGTATGAGGCCATAACCTGTCACCCAGGTCCAAAATGGCTGCTCCCATCCCAAACTGTATCTTTGTTCCCATAGACTTCCCTCTCTAGACTGTGGGTCATCCTTCCACCCACCCAAATAGTGAGTGCATGGTCTCAAGATTCAATTCCCACAAAGCTTTACACACACACACACACACACACACACACACACACACACACACACACACAATGATCTACGTCCTGGACCCCTTTTTCAAAACAAGCCACGTTAGTTCTTATTTTACTACTTATCTTTGTGTGTGCGTATATATGGCTTATTTCCAAAACAGACACTAGACTGTAAGGACAAAGCTTATCATTTATCATTTACTCTTTTACTCAACTCTTTTGTTCTCTGGGGGAAGAGTTCTTTTAATAGATTCTCAGTCATGTCAACGATCTCTACAAAACTGGCCAGGTCTTTACAAAGACCTTGGCTTAACACCTGGCCAAGGGAGAGTTTGGATTTGGATAAGTGCTGTAAAATTAGTATTTACTTACATTTGTTGACTAGGGGGTGTTTCCATAAATGACTGAGAGATGAGTGGTAAATTATAGAGCTATCAAAGTGAAAATAACATCTAAATCGCCAAGAGTTTGCAAGAAAAACATGTCTTTGCAGGAAAGAGGGCCAAGACTCTATGAAAGCAGGTTCTAGTCAACCTTTCTAGTCCATTTGGGAGCTTGGAACAAGCTAAGGAACTATTTCAGGTTTTCTGACACATTTGAAAGAATTCTCATCATATGCACCACGGTGGTATCTGCAGTCGAAGGTACCAGTTACCATGGTGAGTAGAAATCTAAGATGGTTACATGATGAGGTTATTACATGGCAAAAGGAATTTGCAAGTGTAATTACAATCCATTGACCTAAAATGAGGAGTTTATCCAGGGAGGCCTAATCTCATCACACGAGCATTTTTCTCCAGAAGAGAACGTCAGATTGTAAGTATGAGCACAATTCCCTTGAGCTGGAAAGGGTGACAGAAAAGGCCTGAGAGTATCCGCTGGGGACCACGGGCCTCCCCTGCTCGAAGTCAGTAGGAAATCAGGGGTTTCTGTCCTACAACTGCAGGGACCTGGATTCTGTGACAACCTGAATAGAGGTTCCTCCCAGAGCCTTCCGATGGGAGTCCAGCCCAGGTGGGGCACTGATTCCAGCTCTGCGAGACCCTAAGCAGAGAACCCAGTGGAGCCCACCCCATCAGAAGTCACCTCACCTACAGAAGTGACGTGACAGCCAGGCGTGGTGGTACACACTCGTAATCCCAGGACGTGGGAGGCTGAGACAGGAGGATTGCAGGTTGGAGGCCAGCCTAAGGAACTTAGCCAGATCATCAGCACTTAGTAAGACCCCCGCTTCAAAATAAAAATAAAAAGGGCTGGGGTGTAACTCAGAGATAGAATGCTCCTGGGTTCAATTCCCAGTACCAAAAAAGAGGAGAAGGAGGAGGAAGAAGAAGAGGGAGAAGGAGGAGAAGAAAAATAAGAAGGTGACTAAGTGATATGTTAAGTATTTTTTTAAGTCACTAAGTTTGTGGCCATTTGTTGTATAGTCACAGAAAACGAATATAACTGTGGAACCCAGTCCCCAGGGCTCCAACCACGGCATGCACTTACGCTTGAAATATGTGAAGGTAAAAGCAATGAGGTATCAGAAATTGTGTCTACTCCTGACAACAACCACTGAGAAAGGCCTGAGCTCAGAGGCAGAATAGCAAACCAGCGTGGCCCAGCTAGCTTGTTTCTGGAGGTAGGATCATAAGATCAGCTTTTGCCCATGAATCTTTTTTTTTTTTTTTTTTTTTTTTTTGTGGTACTGAGGATTGAACCCAGGGGCATTCTACCTCTGAGCTATTCCCCCAGCCCTATTTTTTATTCTTTATTTTGAAACAGGGTCTCACTAAGTTGCAGAATGCCTCACTAGGTAGCTGAGGCTGGCCACGAACCCCGATCCTCCGGTCTCAGCCTCCCAAATGCTGGGATTACAAGCGTGCACCACCACACCCGGCTTTGCCCATGAATCTTAATGCATTGCTTTTCTTTTCTCTTTTTTTTTTTTTTTTTGTGGTACTGGGGATTGAACGCAGGGGCATTCTACCTTCGAGCTATACCCCCAGCCCTATTTTTTATTCTTTATTTTGAAACCCGGTCTCACTAAGTTGCAGAGGGCCTCACTAGGTAGCTGAGGCTGGCCGAGAACCCGGACCCTCCGGTCTCAGTCTCCCGAATGCTGGGATTACAAGCATGTGCCACCATGCCTGGCTAATCCATTGCTTTTCATTTACTTTCTTTTGTGTGGGTTCGGAAGCCAGTTTTGCATTTAGTAATCCAACACATCCATTCACCTGTGGACGCCTGACAGGCGACAGGTGCCCCGTTGGTCGGAGGTGTGTGAAGACACAAAGAACACTTGGATATCTTTACAAAGGAAAAATGAAATTCAACTTCCTGCCAGGCATGGTGGCACACAGCTATAATCCCACTATTTGGGAGGCTGAGACAGGAGGATCACAGGTTGGACGACAGCCTCAGCAACTTAGTGAGGCCCTCAGCAACCTAGCCAGACCCTGTTTCAAAATAAAAATAAAAAGGACTGAGGGTGTAGCTCGGAGGTAGAATGCTTCTACGTTTAATCTGCACTATTAAAAACAAAAGGAAATTCAACTTCCTTTAACTCCTTCCTCATACCATTTGCAAAACTCATATACAGGTAGGTTAAAAGACCTTAGTATGAAAGATAAACTTTTTTTTTTTTTTGGCAGTGGGGATTGAACCCAGGGAAATTCTACCTCTGAGTTACACCCCCCAGCCCTATTTTATTTTTTTTTATTTTGAAACAGGATCTTGCTAGGTTGATGAGAGTCTCGATATTTTCTAAGGCTGCCCTTGAACTTGAGATCTTCATAATGACTTTAAATCTCTTCATTTCCTCAAATACAAAAAGGGATACCACCCACTGCATGGGATAATTGGCAAGAGAAAATATGGCATCTAGCCATTGCAGGGCACAGAGAGTAGCCAGCAAGTATAGGTTTAGGGAAGTATTTCATTCATTTCACACATTCACCAAAAGTCTACTGTGTGTGCCGCACTGAGTTAAATGATCAAGGTTATCACAGAAAGGAGACCAATGTCTTTCCTCTTGAAACACACAAGGCTGGAAGGCCCTCTGCTGGACAGGGGAAGGAAATCCTTCCCAGGTTGAAGATTTTTTTGTTCTCTAATAAAAATGCTGAAGTTGGCCGGGCGTGGTGGCCTACGCTTGTAATCCCAGCATTTGGGGGGCTGAGACCGGAGGATCCGGGTTTGGGGCCAGCCTCAGCTACCTAGTGAGGCATTCCAAAACTTAGTGAGACCCAGTTTCAAAATAAAGAATAAAAAAAATAGGGCTGGGGGTATAGCTTGGAGGTAGAATGCCCCTGGGTTCAATCCCCAGTACCGCAAAAAAAAAAAAAAAAAAAAAAAAAAAAAAAAATGCTGAAGCTGGGCACGGTGGCACACACCTGTAATCTCAGTACGTGGGAGCCTGATACAGGAGGACTGCAGGTTCGAGGCCAGTCTCAGCAATTTAGCGAGACGCTCAACAACATAGTGATACCCTGTTTCAAAGTAAAAAATAAAGTAGGGCTTGGGGGTGTAGCTGAGAGGTAAAACACCCCTGGATTCAATCCCCAGTATTGCAAAAATAAATATGTTAAAGAAAAAAACCATTAGTTTGAAAAATGTGTGTGTGTGTGTGTAGTACTGGGGATTGAACCCGGGGGCATTCTACCTCCAAGCTACTCCCCCCCAATCCTATTTTTTATTCTTTATTTTGAAACAGGGTCTCACTAAGTTTCGGAGGGCCTCATTGAGTAGCTGAGGCTGGCCATGAATCCAGACAGGGTCTCACTAAGTTGCGGAGTGCCTCAGTAGGTAGCTGAGGCTGGCCGCGAACCTGGATCCTCCGGTCTCAGCCTACCAAGTACTGGGATTACAAGCGTGCGCCACCACGCCCAGCTTATTTTCTCATTTCTTTCTTTTTTTTTTTTTTCCAAGGTTGATTCAGAAAAAAATTAAAACCAGGTAGTGTTTCTAACATGCCATCGCTCAGTCACTGTCCACACCCTATCTGGTCCTCAAAGGGTATTTGACTTCTCGCCTGTGGCTGTGGCTCTTGGGGTCTCCCCACGCCCTCTCCCCTCTGCTTCCCAGACTCCTGACACCCACTGTCAGACTAGCAGCCAGGTGGTGACTGGAGGGGGCGGGGGGGGGGGGGTAGACACGGAGGGAGACCGAGGCCTGCAGCCCATCTCTCCCCAGCACACGAAGCTGAAGCTGCCTGGCTCTTTGATCGGGACCCCATGCTGTGCCTTGTTCGGGGAGTTTTTAAATTCTCTTTCATTTTATTGAGCGGCTCCCTTCCCCACCTCCCATCTCCGAGTCAGGTCTTGGGATTATTGGGTCCTTCTTCTCATTAATTTGTTTTTCTGACCTTTGTAG